>BHEV01031673.1:0-20960 GCA_004319985.1 Emydocephalus ijimae | reverse complement strand
GGTGAACTTGATTTTGGGGTGTGCACTGTTTAGGTGTGTTAGGAAATTGTTTAGGTTTTCTTTTCCATGGGGCCAAATCACGAATNCTGCTGAAACATTGCTACAACTTTAAAAGCACCACTACTATGACGTGGGAAAATACCTGAACAAAGCTGAATGCCATACATGTAAGTACCCGCGAAAACTTAACACACACACACACACACACACACACACACATATATATCAGAACTAAATATGTATAACTGTAGCAAAAGGGAAAATGAAAACTGATCCAAGATTAATGAGTGTTCAAATTAGCCAAATGAACGCCTGAGGCCAGGAGTAGAGAGGCCTCTAGCAGTTGTCCTCCAGGCAAAAACTGGAGGGGGGGATACTGCTGTACTTCGCCCCGAATGAGGCTGCGGGAGGGCCAACAATGAACTTAACCAAGTCAGGTATTAGCAGCTGTCGAATTACGGACTGTGCTCGTGACCCTGATGGTCCAGGTGAGGATTAGGTTGACCGCAGCTTGCTTGATGCAACAAAATGGCGCCCGACCACAAGGCGGTGCCCAAAATGGCGGCCGTGAGCTGAGCGAGCGTCAGGGCCTCTCGGGACGGAATAAACTCCTTCAGCTAGCTCAGCGTGCCGAGAGGGGCCGCTCAGGAGAGATTTAGCTCTTCCTGAGCGATCGGCGTTTGAGGTGGGGGGAAAACCAGTGGCGCTTTTAGGCGCAGAATAACGAGCCACTAAGGAGGCGGCGTGAAAAAGGCAGAGAGGATGATTGGATCGAGGATTGGGGGGGGGTTAGCACGAAGGCGCTGTGAGCCCGCCCACTTTTGAGCCCCTTAGGGGCGAGAGGAATGCTCCCCTAGGTCACTACCAGTTGCGCAGGGGCTAAAAGAAGATCAAACCTGTTTTTGCAGAGAAATAGGAAAAATCCCGAATCGGCCAAGGAGCCTACACTAAGAACAGCCTGTCTCTCCGAGGCTGAGCAAAAACTGGGGAACGCTGCGTGGAGTCACGTGGAGGAGGAGGAGCGTGCCTCAATTCAAGCTCAGCCTGTGAGAAAGGAGTCTGAAGCACCTCCCACTCTGGATGCTCCGAGCGGCTCGAGGGAGAATCCTCATAACTCAACAACTTGAGGATGGGACTTTGGTAGCATTCACAGATACTTGCAGCTTCTTATGACCCGTGAGCACCTTTGAAGAGGGTGGTTAATCTGTATAACTTACCGGAATACTTCTTTTAAAACAGTGATGGTAGGCAAAAGTAACTATATGAATGAAGGTATGTCTGTCTGTGCACACATGTACATGTCAGAATAACCTCTGAATGTCAGGAAAAAGTATTTCTTCCATTTAAAATGGCTGCCTTGGCAGTTATCACTCTGCAGAGTTATAATATCTCAGAGAATGTAATGATCACTTATAGAAATGCAAGAGGAAAATAAGTTGCGTGACCTTTGTCATCCCATATCCTGTAGGTCAGGATCATTTACAACAACTGGGACAGTCCGTAACTGTACATTAGGCCTGCCAGTTGAACAGATGGATGGGGGAAAGCTAGTGCAATACATCTTCCTACTTTTCTCTCCATGGTGCTCTCTGACATTCAAACTCATCTATTTCCTCACTGAGGCAAAAAAAAAAAAAATAGCATGTGATTTTCAACAGCTCTTCCGTTGATGTGGAACTGCAAGTTGCTTCATTATATCATCTTAATGTTACAAGGAAACATGTAAATGATGAACAGCACCATGCAAAGGGTAAACAGCCAATTTCCAAACAGATTTGTGTTGCAGAAGATTGAGATCCAACACAGAACCCATTTCTTTTCATCTTCCAAATGTTTCAAGGAACTTAACCTTTTGAGCAGGATGTGATGGCCAAAAGTGCACATTGTGCCCCACATGTAGGGGGGTAATTTTATTTTTTTTCTTAAACTAGGAAAAAAAATTCCAATCTCAGAGATGGTCAGGCTCCAAAAGCCAAGGAAGACACATGGTAGTTCATATGGGCAGATTTCTTTGTAGACAGAATCTTGCCAAACAGAAGCAGATTGTGACCTACCTGAAACATATACTTTCTCTCACACGTAATATCTGAACTGAGTTGTTTCCTTCCTGGGAATCCAGACTATATTCCGTCACAACCATAGGAATGGCAAGAATATTCTTCCTAACCTTTTCTCCATTTTTTTCCTGCAAGCCTGAGCCAAAATGTTTCATTTATTCCTCCACAGAATAATAGAACAATAGCAGGAAGGGGAAAAAATGGCCAAGGAGATCCTATTCCCTTCTGTTGCTACTTTCTTGGAATTAACAGCAATGACTATTCTGATAAGAAAAGAACAAGATCAAAAACTTGATATATATGACTGCAAGTAAGGTATAGTTTAGATTTTAGAGGAGAAGGATGGAATTTCGTAGAATCACTTTGCTTTACACTTGAACTATGTACTTATTGTTTTTTTTTTAACTGGGCAACAAGTTTTCTAATGACATCACACAACAATACAGCCATAGGGAAACCTGTGGCATCTCATTATGACATGAGGATCAATTTACATTTGTACTAATTTTTAAAAAAGCAAGGCAAATGTTGGAGCTCTCTTGGAGGATGTGACTTTTTCTTTTCAGCAGAGATTCTTCTTTGACTAGGTACTTAAGATGGGCTTGTATTTGGGCTAGAAGCTGAAATTAGTTGCAAACTAAACTATTTTAGTGTCTGCTTGTTTCTGATAGGATTTTCTTGTAATCTTGAGTGTTAATATAATTTTAAATTATCTAAAGTATGAGAAAATATAAGAATGATCCCAAACTGATAATGACTTTCTGGTCCTCAGAAATAATTTTCAAACTCATAGGATATTTTTCTACCTTACCATTTGGGCTAAAACTGAAGTTCCAACATGTTCCACTCCTGCAAGCAACTAAGAGAGCTGGAGACACAGAAGATAAACCAAATGTATTGATCCTTAGGCTATTCAAGGACACCACTGGAGAAGCAGGACACTGGTGATGTTTATGATCAATGTGGGAGTTTGCCACATGATCGCTGCCAAATACTCTCAAATAGATGAATAGCTGAGGGGTTAGTATAGGTCATTCTGCACTTTAGAAGAAAGCAACATCAGACTAAGTATCATAGGCCAGGTTGACCAATTTCTAATTTGGCCAAGCCTGCACACAAAAGATCACTTCCATAAGTTTTGTTCCGGATCAATTTTATTTCAATATTGAGGGTTTTTTTTTCAGCTTCACAACTGGACCTACAATCTTCTCTCACAAAGATCTACCCATTTCATTTACGGTTGCAGATATGACTATCTTTCATGCTGTGTGGCACACCTCTTTCATGTGCTATTCCTATGGGCCAATTCATTAAAATTTCCCTAATGGCTACGTCTCTTTAGCAAGATCATTCTTTGATACATCAATCAAACAGATCCACAGGGTCAAGCCTGCAGGTGACTTGCTCAGCTTTGACTCTGTGGCATATTCATTGACAAAGCAGGGAACAGCACATTGGAGAGGGATTAAAAATTCATGAGGCAAGCAGCAGGCTAGAACTGAAGGCATATGGCAAAATGTGTCCCTGTTGCTAAACAGTTTAAGCAACTTCTCTATTCCAATTTACAGTATCCTCCAATATTTGTCATGAATACTTTTCTATCTTTCTTTCAAGGTTCCTATTTAGCAATAGCAATAGCACTTAGTCTTATATACCGCTTTACAGCCCTCTCTAAGCAGTTTACAGAGTCAGCATATTGCCCCTAACAATTTGGGTCCTCATTTTAGTCACCTTGGAAGGATGGAAGGCTGAGTCAACCTTGAGCCCGGTGGGATTTGAACTGCCAAATTGCAGGCAGCTGGCTGCAGAAGTGGTTTGCAGTACTGCACTCTAACCACTGTGCCAAAGAGGCTCCTAGCTTAATATTTCCAATTAAGTTGCCTATCTAACGTAATATAGTATATACCATATATAAGTTGTCTGACATTCCCAATGCTTTTTTTTCATGCCACATAAAAATCATTCTTACATTTTGCAAGCTTTTCATACTTTTTTAGCCCATAGGCTTTCAAACATCTACCAATGATATGTTCTGCTTTTAGAAGTCATTCCCATTTATTTAAATGTGATTTATTTTCCAGTAAGCATGCCTTTAGATATAATGTTTTGTTTCACACACATATGTCAGTTTAATCAGAAATATGTCCCACTGAGTTCAAAGAAAGCACATTCTCATCCAGAGCAATGTGTGCATTGGGGCATTCTTTCATATATTTACTGTATATATCATACTGCAGGCTAATTTCCAGATGGGAATACAAGAATTGAAGCTTTTGGGCTAGTATTTGTATTTGACCCAATTATACCTTATCCCCATCTCGAATGTTGTAATTAATACCACCCTCTAAAAAACAAATCTATTTTAGACCAAAGAGCTCCCTTTAATTCAGCTATGCATATTCTTTTTCTTCCTTCCCTGATTCAAAACTATTCTGCTTTTCTGCTCAGTAAGCACTAATTTAGAGATTTATTCCTTGTTGATAATTGGATCTTTTTAATGCTAATGATTTAATTTTGTAGAGCATCATAAATCATGATAGTACCCAATTTTACCTTTCCTACAATTTTTATTTAAAAATTTATACAAACTATCATAAAAAAGAAAAGAAAAAGAAAGATCAAACAGAAAACTAGAAGTGCAAAAAAGGGAAAAAAGTAAAAAACAGAAAAGAAATGAAGTACGGACATTAAATATATGATACAAAGAAGTAGCTTGTAATATTCTTTACAGAAGTTATAAGTACTATTATAAATCTACTTTTTACTGTATGTTTACATCATAACTCTCTTTTTTTCTGTAATCTATCCTGTCTAATCATCAAAGCCATAAATCATAAGTCCATTTTTTCTGTTTTACACAAAAAAATCCATAGTTTCCAGTCAGCAATGTAGATATTGTCTTCTCTCTAATCAAAGAAGTCAATTTAGCCATCTCAGTTCTAAAATCTTCACCAAGTACCATTTCTCCATTGTGGGTAGCGCCGAATCTTTCAATTCCTACACAAACAATAATGTTGTTGCCCAACTTTGTGAAACATTAAGTACGCTACAAACATTGCTGCTTTTGTCACAGAGTGTTGTCTAGTGAGACATCTTAACAAATCTTGCTCAAAAAGAAAATCACATTGTGAATTCAAGCTTTCATGGATCTTCTTTCAGCTGAGCACTTGCATTAGTATGCAGTTTTGAAGAACTGTTACGACTTCAGCAACAGAATGGACATGCCTGGAATTCACTACCTGACTCTGTTGTTACATCCTCAAATCCCCAAAACTTTAACCTTAAACTGTCTACCATAGACTTCACTCGATTCCTAAGAGGTCTGTAAGGAGGTGTCCCTATTCTACTGTTCCTATTTATTTGTACTCATTTATTATGTATATACTTATACCTGCTTATACTTATATGTTTATATGTTATGTTCATACTTATACTTGTTTTCTCATACATGCTTGACAAACTAAACTAAATAAAATAAATAAATAAATAAATTTAATCAACAAAAAAAGAATTATTACTATAAAACAATTGAGACAACATTCAGAGTGGCAATCTGTGCTTTCAATGCTCTGGAATATATTTTTCATAATCTTGGACTTGGACATCGTTGATATTGGAAGTCGTAAAACAACTGAAGGGCAATAGCCTGTCAACTAAGTTCTGTGTCTTGTACATGGCACAGGAAATGTCCCTTCCTGCCCGTAAGACAACCTGACAAACTTTGGGCACAGCAATTGGCAAAAACCTAAACGCATACAATTCAGAAATAGCAATTTTACCAAACATCTGGCATTCACATATACTAAGGAATAACAACTTTATCTCTTAGTCCCACAGCAAGAAACCCATATTGTTGTGTTTCGCCAGCAGCAGGTGCAGACGGCTGAGGTCTCAGAGAGCGAGAACTCAGATGAGGGGCTGCGTGTGATGCAGGGATGGGGCCAGGATTATCAGGGAGTGGAATGCTGCCTTTGGAGATTGTGGAGGCTGGCAGCAGTGATGAAGAGGTCCCAGTGCATGTAGGGCTGCTCGGAGAAAAGAGCAGCTGCAGCAGCATGGGCGACTTGGGACTAAGGCTGCAAGGTAATGGTCCCTCCCTTAAGAGATAAAAGCCAGCTGAGAAAGCGGAGTTCTTTGCAGGAAGCAAAGAAGTTTTTGCACTCAAGCCTTATGGACATTCGGACTATTTTAGTTTGTGTTGGAGACTCTTTGTGTTTGAAATATTTCTTGGCAATTTTATTTAGTGTTCTTGGCAGCCTTGCACAACCTTGGCCGGGCTCGTTTTTATCAGAGACAATTAGTTTGAAACAGCCTTTTAACCGTGAAGGAATAGAATTTGTAAAGAATCATTAAAAAGTTTTGCTGTTACCTCCATTTGGTGTTTGTTTCCTGGGAACAAGGTTTGGGTCAGAACACATATTTTCTAAAGTGAGGCAACACTGTGTGGGGGATAAAATGGACCACATGGAACACTCCATTAGTAGACAAAAGCTACTACTGTAAAGAGAACGGTCAGACTCAGATTATACAGATTCAGAATATAAAGTGTGGTTTATGAAAGAACCAGCCTAATACAATTGTTACAGTTTTAGATTAGGACTGGAAAGACTCGACTTCACAATCTATCAGCCCAATCAGCCCTCACAGTTGTTGTAGGGAGAGATTTAGAGGACACAGGTATCTTGGCAAAATGTTCTGAAAGAACCCGCATTATATATCTAAATAAAAATTATATTTTACGCTTTAGTTTAGCCCGCCTTGATTCCTTCCTATGAACTCCAAGCATTACAAAACCATAAGGACCCTCAAAACAGATTGTCCTTGACTTACCATCACAACTGAGCCCAAAATTTCCACTGCTGAACAAGACAGTTGTTAAGTGAATATTATTCCATTTTACGATCTTTCTTGTCACAGTTGTGATTTGTAACATGGTTGTTAAGTGAATCTGGATTCCCCATTGATTTTTCTTGTCAGAAGGTCACAAAAGATGATCACATGACCCCGGGTCATAAACATGAATCAATGCCAAGCACCTGAATTTTAATAAAACGATCATGAAGATGCTACAACAGTTGCAAGTGTGAAAAAAAGGTCACAAGTCACTTTTTTCAGTGCCGTTGTAACTTCGAATGGTTACTAAATGAACTGTTGTAAGTCAAAGACTACCTGTATAATAGCAATAGCACTTAGACTTATATACTGCTTTACAGCCCTCTCTAAGCGGTTTACGGAGTCAGCATTTTCCCCCCAACAATAGGGGTCCTCATTTTACCCACCACGGAAGGATGGAAGGCTGAGTCAACCTTGAGCCTGGTGAGATTTGGACTGCAAATTGCAGGCAGCCAGCAGTCAGCACAAATAGCCTGTAGTACTGCACTCTAACTACTGTGCCACCATGGCTCATAAGCAAGGTACTGCCATTAGGCAAGGCAACATAGTTTTATTCAAACACATATTTGGACACAACTAAATAGTTGCAAGGGATCTGTTCTGAAAATTTTATGTTCAGCAACACAAAAGAGTAAGTGGTAGACTCCTAAGAATGTTTCCGTTTGGATTCCAACCCACCTATAGGGTGGAGATGACAGAACAAGAAATGGTAGGATGATGGTTTTAAATTAAGGGCAGATGGCAACATTACTTATGCTGGACCTTACAAACGATTCAGCAGCATTGAAAATGGGCTGCTCCTTGAGAGCTGAGGGAAGCTGGGTTAAGGAGGGGTGGAGAGAAGGTGGGGAGCCACAGCTGCTAATATCATACGTAAAAGATATAAATCAATCAACGATGATGGATGGTTCTTAATTATCCCTATGAGGCTCAAATGTAGCATCCCACAATGTTGCAATCTGTTATCCACATTGTATCCATGGAACACATTCCAGAAGCAGTTCTTACTAAAGTAAGAGGAGGGATCCAGGATGCTGATGGCATTTGAGTGAACATTATTTTCCCTGTGAACATAGGCAGTGATTTATGCTCTACAGCAAATGCTTCGATGCTATCACTGGCTAGATGGTTTATCTTCAATAGAAAAGATTGTAATTTGTCTGTAGAAAAATTTCTGTACCTCATCTTAGGTCCAGTTAAGTTGGGAGTACTCAATTTAAAATGGCAGAAAAATCATGTTGGCTGATACTTTGACCACTGCCATTGTCACAACTATCCAATATTATGCCTTAACACTTAGTGGATAATTTGGTAGATCCTGAGGGAGGGAGGGATGAGCATTTGTAATACTGTCATTTGACAATGCTTTGGCTTGAATACAGAGAAACAACTGACAATCAATACTCTCCAAATCACTGGCAAATGAGCTTGCAAGAGCATTAAATTACAAATTTCAGCAATGCTACTTCAAATAATCCTAGTGATAGTAGAGGCTTGGAGTGATATTATTAACTTCAAAGCACTGCCCATAATATTTTCAAGTTTGTACTAAGCAGTCTTGCTGATGCTGCCTTAGTCTTTGTCCAGCTAATCTAAGATACAAGCTTCTATTTTTTCCCCAAAAGAAAGAGCACAAAACAGAAAAAATAACCATTACATGCCCGAGTCAATATTCCTGGCTAGGCTAAAAGGGCATTGTAAAAACTCTGCACTTATTAATTATAAGGAGGAACTCAACTTGTTCTTAAATAATTCACTGCTGTTACAGATATTGCAGGAACAAGAGTTCAGCAAGACATTACTCCAAGAAACCACATTCCCAAAACTTATAGGACAAAATTTTTTTTAAAAAAGTGTTCATGATATTGGATGTGTTTTTCCATGCATGGTCACAATAGACCAAGTTGTAAGTGGACATTAATATACCAACTGACTGGTCTAATAAGTATTAGTTCTAATTTGCAAAATGTTTCTTCAAGGCCATTCTTTTCTTTCAACAATCCTGCAAGCAACATGGAGAAATAATTCCGCAGTGGGGAAAGTAGGAATCTCTAGCAGAGAACATACAACATCCACACTATTATGTTTACTGAACATTACAGTTGGAACAAATTAACATAGAGCTTATTGGGAAAACAGTACAAGAGCTTCATCGTGAAATCAGAAGCTACGTGTTCCTCACTGTTTTTACTCTTAGCTTTTGTACTGAACAAGAGCTGGAAAGGCCTATTTAGGTCAGTGAATTTAATCCCTTGCCCAGTGTTGGAATCCAAATGAAAGGATCTATGTCAGATGACTGTACAATCCCTCCTTGATCTCCATTGAAGGGAAGCTAATATCAGAATAAATAATATGGACTATAAATATCCATGATTTTAATTAAACTGGATAACAAAAGTAAACATTCCATAGGAAGCCTTCTATTAAACCTTGTTGAGGTAATTCCCCGTTAGGAGAATGAGCGCACACAGGGAGATATAGTGAGAGTGGTGAAGAATAACACACAAACAGCACACAGCAATGCTATATAGTAAAATATAGGTTTTTACTTCCAGTAAATGTTTAAGGAAAGTCCAAAACAAGCAGTCCAAGTCATTCACAGTTAAAGCAGTCACTTTTCAGTCCAGGGATAATCCAAATAACAAAGTGTAGTATCAAAAACTGTTCAGTAACAGACTTACATCAAATCCAAGACTAACTATGATCAGCAAACAATCATAGTCAATAGGAACGGCAACACTCTCCAGAACAACAGAACAGAACAAGAACGGACTAAACAACCCAGGTTTCTGGCTCCATCTTATGGCCATTTGAGGAACCACACCCAATTACAATTTTAGCATTCCCTGAAAGAGACAGTATTAAAATGTCTATCCTGGTTTATATATTTTCCAACCCAACTATTAGGTGACTTACATGCCTAACAAACCTTCTTCAAAAAGGTTTGGAGATAGGGTGTTAGTACTTACCTGATATGCCTGTTCTCTGTGAGCTGTGAAGAGCATCCAGTGATGGGAAGGTGCTTCAGTCCCTTCTAGGAAGGCTGGGCTTAAACTTGAGGACACTCCTCCTCCTCCACGAGACTCCTCCTTAGCGTCCCCAGTTTTGCAAAGCCAAGGTATTGATACCCTATATGCTTAAGCCTATGTAATAACCCTGGCAAGAACAGACCCCCTACCAGATGGAATAAAAGGGAGGGGCTGGATGTTCTTCACAGCTCACAGCGAATGGGCGTATCAGGTAAGTACCAACGCCCTTTCTCCCATGAGCTGTTCAGAGCATCCAGTGATGGGATATACCAAAGCTTCGCACTGTCCTTAGGGAGGGACTCCATCTGGGTTACAGACATAACTGTCTCTGAAATAACTTGCTGCAAAACTCACCTACCAAATGAAGCCTCAGCAGAAGCAAATATGTCAATTTTATAATTTCTAATAAATGTAGATGGAGAAGCCCAGGTTACAGCTCAGCAAATCTCCTCTATTATAGCTTGGGTCACCCATGCTGCTGTGGTGGTTCCTTGTGGAGTGAGCGGTAATGCCTTGGGGCACTGGAATTGAGTGAGAGTCATACGACTTAGTGATGGTAGAGGGTGAAACCTTGCGCCCCAGGGTATTAGGCTGAAAGGACATGAAGAGGGCTTCTGTCTTTCTGGAGGGCGCCGTGCGCTCTATGTAGATGCGTAAGGCTCTTCTTACATCCAAGCGGTACCATTGGTGTTCGAGCCTGTGTGATCGACGTGAGCAAAAATTTGGGAGCACCAGCTCTTGAGCTCTATGGAATGCTGAATTAACTTTTGGAATGAAGGAGGGATCTGGTCTGAGAACCACTCTATCTGAATGGAAAAATGCAGAGATCCTTGTGTATCGATAATGCAGCTAGTTCAGAGATTTTTTGGCCGGATGCAATTGCTATCAGGAAAACTACTTTGTAGGTTAGAAATCAAAGCATCGTGGTCCTTAGTGGTTTGAAGGGACCCAAAGTAAGGGTCAATAGTACCTTATTTAAGTCCCAAGTTGGATGTCGGTGCACTACGGAGGGCCTCAAGTTCTTGGCACCGCGCAGAAAACTACGAATGCGAGGGTGATGAGATATGGAGGTAAGATCATCCCAAGATATGACCGAAGCCAGGGCCGCCACCTGTCTCTGCAGAGTATTGGGTGATAACCCTTTGTTTAGGCCCTCCTGCAAAAATTCTAATAACTGAGCTACTGATGGGGAAGTGGGGTCGATCTGAACCCTCTGACACCAACGGCAGAAGCTAGACCAGGTGGCCTCATAGATTCAATTCGTCGAAGGACGTCAAGCCAACTGAATAGTGTGAATAACTTGAGTAGAAAGGTGTTCATCTCTCAGACATCGCCGTTCAACTTCCATATTGCTAAGTTTAGCCATTGGGGGTCCGGGTGTAGCACTGGGCCTTGAGACAGCGATATGACCGATGATGAGATCCTCCATGGTGGTACCGTCAAGAGGTCCTTCAGGTCTGCGAACCATGCTCACCTGGGCCAATAAGGAGCCACTAATAGCAGGTCCGCTTTTTCTTCCAGCAACTTCTGAATCAATTTGGGGCTCACAGGAAGGGGAGGAAAGGCGTATAGCAGTCCAGTGGGCCAGTGACATCTGAGGGCATTCACGTCCTCCGCTCCCTGCAATGGGTAATGAGAAATGAATCAGGGAAGCTGTACATTGAGTGAGGAGGCAAACAGATCGACTACTGGTTGGCCCAACCTCCGAGTAGCCTCCAGAAAGATCTTGGGGTCTAGACGCCACTCTGATTGGTCTAACATGGCTCTGCTGAGCCAATCCGCTTGTACATTCGCTACTCCGGATATGTGCTCCGCCTTTAGAGAGAAGATGGATTTCGGCCCATGGGAAGTCTTTCTGCTTCCCCCATTAGTAGATTGGAATGAGTGCCCCCTTGTTTGTTGATATGGGCCTTTGTAGTTATGTTGTCTGTTAAGACGAGCACGTGTTTGCAATGGAAATGTGGGTTGGAATTGTCGGAGTGCCAAGTACACCGCTCTCAGTTCTAGCCAGTTGATATTGTGTGCCTTCTCTGAATCTGTCCAAAGGCCTTGCGCTGTATGTGATTGGAAGTGGGGGCCCCATCCCACTAGACTGTTGTAACAATCAACCTGTGTGGAACCTTGAAAGGGCATCCCTTGTTGATTTTGGGTCGTGGCCACCATTGTAGAGACCTGAGAACGGTTGATGGAACTTTTACGCAAGTCCTGGTGTCGTCTCTCCCAGCGCACTGCTATGACAACAGGAACCACTGCAGGGTTCTTGCATGGAACCAGGCCCAAGGGATAATAGAAATGCAAGAAACCATTTTTCCGAGCAATTTCGAAAGGAGCCAAAGTTGTACTTTCCTGCGAGTTCTGATCTGTTGAGCCAAATCTCTAATGCTTTCTTGTCTGTCAGGGGAGAGGAAAACTTTGCCTTCCAGGGTGTCAATGATGGCGCCAAGGTGAATGAGTCTAGTAGAGGGTGTTAAATGACTTTTTGACCAATTGATTGAGAACCCAAGCTGTTGTAGGGTTACAAGTGTAGTTTGAGTGTTCGAATTTGCTTGATGGAAGATGCCAGAATAAGAATGTCATCCAAGTAGCATTGAGGTCAGATGGACCTATCTGAGTGATGCTGCCAAGGCAGCCAAGACCTTTGTAAAAGTTCTGGGAGCTGAAGCTAAGCCAAATGGGAGAGCAATATATTCGTAATGGACGTTGTTGTAACAGAAACGAAGGAATTTGAAATGTGAGGGCCTAATTGGGATATGTAAGTAAGCTTCTGTGAGGTCTATGGTGGTAAGGACATTGTTTTTTCTGATGCTGAGTAAGATGGATTGGAGAGTGGCCATTTTAAATTTTCGGTAAACTAAATATTGGTTTAGATGTTTTAAGTCCACGATTGCCCTCCATCCCCCTGAACTTTTAGGGACCACGAAGAGGTGCAAATAAAAACCAAGACCTTTTTGATTAGAAGGGACAGGTTGTATGGCCCGGATCTCTAGTAGATGTGCTATGGCTGTATCCCTGGAAATTGGGACTTCATAAAAAAATCCGGGGGGGTGTGTGGAGCTGAACTCCAGTGCCAGACCAAATCGTACTGTGTTCCTGACCATGTGTCAGTGGTAGAGGAGTCCCATTGGTCAGCAAACAATTTTAGGCGACTGCCAATGGGAATCTCATTGTGGTCGTTACTTAGACCTGGGGAAGGGCCTAGATCCTGTTCCTTGAAACTGTGTCCTAGGATAGAGTTCCCTTCTATATCTGTCCCCAGGTTCAATTCTATCTGTCTGTTGTCTGAATCCAGGCTGTCTTTGAAATCTTGGATAGTAGGGTTGGTAGAAGGGGCGAAAGGAACCCCTACAAAAGGGGTGTGGTGATCTGGACTCTGATCGACGAAAAAGAGAGGGAAGAACTTTCTTTTTGGTTCTGGTTTCAATTAGGAGGGGTTCAAGCACACTGCCAAATAGTTTGTTCTCCGAGATGGGAGTTGAGGCAAGCCACCACTTGTGCTTGACGTTTGCCTGCCAATGCCTGAGCCAAAGTAACCTTCTAGCCGCAATTTGGGATGCAATGGTCCTAGAGGAAAATTTAACTACATTGAAGGTAGCGTCTGCCAAAAACCCAAGACTAATTTAGCCACATCTTGATGTGCCTTAATGTTTGAAGCTGGAATGGTATCCCTCATGTGGCAGGGCCATCTGAGAGATGATCTGGTAAAAAAAGAGGCGTCTATGGCCGATCTGATGGCCCATGCATATGAGACATGTCCTTGACAGCCTCTTCAGTTTCACTTGGGGTGGCTGAAAAAGATGTAAGCACAATGATAGGCTCATCCCCTTCCAGAATGTTTAGAAATTTAGAGAACTCGGGTGTCAAATTATAGTATTTTTTATCATGTCCTTTGGGAGCGGGATATGAGGCTGCTGCAGCCCATTGTTTTTGCACTAAATTGGAAAACATGTGTAGCACAGAGATAACCTCTGCCTCAGTGACTGGTTGGGAGAATATGAGATTCTCTGCCTCCCCTGGAGTATTTGGTGGGGGAGGACTACCCGTATTATCCAGCCATGTGGTGTTCTTGGCCTTAAACAGCAGGGATTTAAATAATTGTGGGTGGAATAATCCTGTAAATACGGGGAGGTCAGGTGAGAGGCCTTCATCCTCAGACATCCCTCTTTCTTGCGGGATCCACCTCTGACGATACCTGGTCAATGGTGTGTACCGACCCTTCCTTCACTGGATCCATTGGATCCCCTTGATCTCCCATATCCTGTATGTACTGAGGGTCTCTGACAGTGGGCAATGATAGTTCTGAGGGGGGAGGGGTACCTGATGAACATGTGGATCTGTGATTCCCAGAGATCGTTCAGAAAGAGATCCGCAAACCGAAGCTGAGGGTGTTCATCCTGCCTGAATAGCCTGTTGGACGCCTGCTGATATGCCCTTCTGGATAGCTAGCTCCATCCACGCCCTCATGTTGGCAGGGATTTCCTCCGAAAGTTCCTCCTCTTGTCTGAGGCCAGCTGCAGTTGGAGTGAATGTTGCCTCTGGGGCCCTCCTTGGGGAGAGAATGTTAGAAAGAGCCTCCTGGGGAGGTTGTATCGATATGCTGCTGCTTCTGGATAAATCCAGAGGGGCAGTTGTAGGTTTCTGGGCCTGTGAGGTAGAGAATATGATGAGTGGTGAAGAGGTGGGCTGTGCAGCTGTTCGTGTACGTTTTTCCACCTGCCTTTCTAATGCCTGATGGCCTCTGCATGCATATTTCTCTGCTGCCTTAGAGGTCTTTTTGGGCTCCATGGACTTATCTCTATTTTTAGCAGTTAGTCTAGATCTGGAGTTGTAATTGCTGGCCATGGTAATGCCTTTGATAGATTAGCAATGGAAAGAGGCTATGAATTTAGGTGGCTGGAACACCGAGGGGCCTGCTCCCTTAAGGGGCAGGGGAACCTGGAATAAATAGTTCCCCGATGCCTTTAGCAAATGTTGTCTCCTTGTTCTGTTTTGCTTTGTTGTCTGTCTGTCTGTCTGTCTGTCAATCAATCTATCTATTTTAATAACTTAAAGATTTGTAGAATTTAAGTCAATCGAGTCAATTTTTGAATAAAGTATTTGTAATATCAAATATGGAGACCAGAACACCCCCCTCCAGACCCAGCACCTATATGAGGGCACAGAGGTATGTAACTGATAATTAGATCAGTTTAGCTGCACTTATTGCCTGTGGACTCCAGCAGCTCAAGCTCTCTATCATCCAGTGGACTGGTGGTCGGGACCTCCCTTTCCCAGTCCCCAAGAAGGGAAGCCTTGTTGGGTAACTTGCCTCACAGACAGTAACAATTACTCAGTAAATTTAACCACGCGGCCTTTAAAATGGTGGCCACCTCGTGGCAGAATGAAAATGAAAGCAGCTATCACTGCCTGGCCTGCTGAAAGCAAAACCACTCAGCGGGAAGACGCAGGGGCTAATTCCCTGCCCTTAGGTGTTCTGCGGGGAAAGCCTCGTAATAAAAAGGAAAAAAGGCTGCACTTTTAAATGGAATTTTCAAACCTTGAAGAGCGTTTACTCAGCCGGCTGGGAAATCGGATAGATAAGCCTCCTTATTTAGAAGTTTAAGGCAGCATGTCTCTGAAACTAGAGGCTTTTAGCCTCAGGGCAGATTGGAAAGATAAGCCTCCCCATTTATGAGGCTTTAGCCTCGGGAGGCTGGAATGTAAAAACAAAACAAAAAACCTAGCGAAATGACTTTTGGAGGTTCCCAGGGGGTGGTTGGTGACAGAAACTATGGTTTTACCTGACCTGAGAGATAAATCAGCTAAATCGCCAGTGTTCTGTTCCAACCAGGAAAACAATAACACAACCTGTCTGAAGAAAGGCTGAACTAAAACTGGGGACGCTAAGGAGGAGTCTCCTGGAGGAGGAGGAGTATCCTCAAGTTTAAGCCCAGCCTTCCTAGAAAGGATTGAAGCACCTTCCCATCACTGGATTCTCTGAACAGCTCATGGGAGAAAAACTAGACCACAGAAAATTGCAGATAGTGAAACCATAAAAATGATAAGGAATGCAGATGCTACACAAGAATTGAGTAAAAACATTAATTATCAGTTTTTGGTGAATAGCGAGATTAATTCTTTTTTAAATGGTAGCCCTAGTTGTAGAAATAGTAGATTAAACAAAAGCATCCAAATACTTAACACATTTGAGGAAAGTCTTATTAATGCTAAAGATTCCACAATTATCTGAACGTTATAAAGATTTCCATTCAATGATCACAAAAAAGTTATTTTTGTGAACTGTAATAAACTAGAAGAGATTAGTCAAAATCGGGCACACAAGTTTTTTTCAAGCTCACCCCTTACTGCTTTCAAGGACAGGCCCATGTATTTTCCACAGTTATTTTATATTAATCAATGTCAACTTCAGAAGCTCAGTAGTAGTCAGATCCACCCATATTTAAAATTTGAAACTACTCACGTAGAAGAGATTAATTAGGTAGTCAGGTTAAGGGAGAGGGGTATTTATCTGAGTCTTCTTCAATGGAAATCAATACTATCCTCCTTCCCCTGCCTCAAGCTATTAATTACTTTTTCTGAGAGAAAAAAGCCACAACAAGGGAGGCATATAATTAAAAAAAAGAAAAAGAATATGGAGCAAAACATTAATGTTATCTTCTCAATATTGTTATTGCATTCCAATTTTTTGCTGTTTTAAATGGAGGGGAGGAGGGAAACCATGTACAGAGCAATTGTCAAAGATCTCGCATGTGTCAGTTGAAAGCAAACAAAACCATTCGTGAATAGACTCAAACAGAAGATTGATTGCTTCTCACCTATGTTACAAGAATCTCACCAGACTGACAGTATTCCCTTGGGAATGGTAGGATAAGGTTTCAAGGATTCTGGGGGAGGCCCAGCCTGTGCTACTTTCTGCAGTGCAAATAATCTAAACTCAGCCCTCTCTTAATACATCCCTCCAGTCTAGTTGGAGATTCCACAACATATATCATATTCATCTTTTCCTCCTTTGTGGTTACTCATTCTTTCTTCCTGAAAACTCACTCAAATTTTCAATCTTTTCAAATATGGATGAAGGTGAACTAGCCAAATCTGTGCTATAGGATTCTTAATAAGCAGGTCTTTAAAACAGATATGGCCGTATGTTGAAATGCCTGTTTGGAAATCGATCCTGGTATCCCCCAAAGAACCCCTTATTCCATGCCAAGACATTTTATATGACTGCACTAGTTGGTCAAGATGACAATTGTAGGATATCATGTTGGGGAAGGCTGATTTATATCATAGTTTCGGTTAAGATTAAGATGAAATGGTTAACCATTGGCTGCTTTTGCTGCTAAGAAGGAAGTGTTCTTGGAAGCATTTTATAAAAATTGGGGGGCAACCAGTGGAGTCTGTGATGTCTTATGAAATACTCCTCAGACATACTGGTCTATTTTATTCTCTTCCAGGCTGATATATGTACACTTGCATACTGTACTTTCATAGTTGGTGTTCTATGGTCTACACAGATGGTCTACACAGAGAAAAATACATCATATGCTTTTTTTAAAAAAATAGTAATAATAGACACTTCTCCAATATAACAAAACTATTAGGAAAAATATTGTGAGTTCTAAACTGAAATCAAAAGATGAAGTTAGCATTTATAACAACAAAGATAATTTAAGATGCCCCCCCACTGAATTCATAACCCAGAGCAGAGCACAAAAAAGAGATGTGTACCGTACCACCAACTTAACATTTTGTAAATCCAGAAAAGAGTCGTTCTGATTAATGCCCATCATGACCAGATGTGGAATTCATTCCATTTATTTTCTCAAATAACAATTCTCTTTTATCCTAGGAATCCGCAGCAACACAAACCCTTAGTGTTTTACATACTATTTTACAAAGCAATGAACTTCCTACCAGGCATATTCTACCAAGATGTAATGTTTTATACAGTTCAAATTGTTTCTCTAGCAGGAAATCATCAATAATTTAGAGCATGTCTCTTGAGCAATAAGGCTCAACTCCTCCATAATGAGCATCTGGATGCTATAAAATGAATTCATGGTTTGGAAAAAAACAGAGATTAATTAGCCTTTTTAGTATCTGCACAATACTAACACCAAGAATTTTTTGAACACAGGTTGTTGAATAAGACGTAGCAACTTGGTTTAAACACAACACTAGCTGTTATAAGTTCGTTTACATGTCACAATAGGCTCAAGCCAAGCATTATATATATATATAATTATAATTATATATATAACATTATATACCGGTAGGCACCAGACCATCTTGATAATGTGACAACACAACAACAAAATTATTGTACTTGAATATCCAACTTTTCCAGTAGCAAAGACTTAACATGAAAATATCTTTAAGAATAAAATAATGTGGCTGGATAATAACTTGTTAACATCATTTTCTTAAAACTTAAATTTGCATATAGCCTTCTACCCTGAAGATTTGGCTTTGCCATCTTGCCTGGCAATCCAATACTGGTGGAATAAAGCCTGTTAATTGGTTATATTGTTAATAAGTTGGATTGCACTTCCGTTTTTTGTGTTTTAAATAGTTTTGAAAATTAAAATAGCTTTTATTGTATTTTAATAGCTTGTATTATTTTGTAATATTATGTATCAAGCACACCCATGCCTACTTTTCCATTCTGTATACAAGAATTCCTGTATTCCTGGTTTCTACATATCTGAGTCTATATAAAAAGAACCAGAGTCCTTGAAGTGTTTTTTGGCTCTTACTGTGACATATAGCCTACTTTACAGAGACCAGCATTGATAAGGCAAAGAGGCATATGGAAAAAGGATATTGGTCTTAAAGTCACTCATCAATAATTGTCAGCTGGACCAGGAAGCTGATGAGGCACACAGGTCTAAACAAAATCTGTCAAACTATGTGGAAATTGCTAACAAATAAAATTTACATAGAAAAAATATATCCACATTTGTAGCTAGCAATACCTTTGCTCAAGTGGACCTTTTCTTGTAAAGGTTTTACCATTTTTTTAATCTATCTATCACTCACCTTTATTATTATTACAAATAACTCAAGATAGCAAACATATCCAACACATCTTCCTCCTCCTATTTTCGCCACAATAACCCTGTAAGGTGAGTTGGGCTGAGAGAGAATGACTTTTCTGTCTAAGGTAGCACTAGAACTCACAGTCCCCTGCTTTCTAACCTGGTACCTTAACCACTAAACCAATCTGGCAACACATTTTCTTTCTTTCCATTCTATAGTTCAGTTCAAATGTGCAGGATTGTGGCTGTGACTCTGCCTTTGCCTCAGTGGAGCCGATTGAAGGTATTTTTAATGAACTCTTTCCCCACTTACCGTGAGTTACCATTATTCCGGCAACCATTTAAAAAGTGTATGGAGCTATGGCCCCAATGATTAACATGCTCTAAAAACAACATTCATTAATTCATTAACAAATGGATTAGTGGCATCTGTCAAACAAAGGTGCTGCCCATGAACCAAACAATTTTTAGACCTACTTAAAGCAGATTTGGGGAAGTTTGTAAAGAGTGCACTTTTTTTTTTTTTTTTGCAAGTTTTGGGGAACACACTTTTTTGCTTTTTATAGCTTTTAAGTTAACAATCCCAAGAAGGCAACATATAGGCGTAAGCATGAGTCCTGGGATATGAACTCATATCGGTGAGTACCTGATTAAAAAATGAAATCCAAGCAACAAAGGCAGTAGAAATAATTTATTCAATGAATAAAGTGACTGGAAAGGCAGAAGTAAATGGAGATAATTAGTAGCAGGGGAGTTAAAAATGGAGGCAATTGTCAGGTGCCCCCATAGTTTATTTACAATGTGCATTTTCTATAAGTTTACAGCTAAACCTTTTCACTGCATGTGATAACAGCTAAAACCACTGAGACCATATTAAAACTTCTTAATTTTCTGATTAAAATTGATAATTGGATGGAAGATGGTGAAATGGTTTTCATGCTGGAATCAACAAGAAAAATGCTAGAAGCCAGCAGTCTGTTTGTGCTCTGCCTTTTCTATTTATTTGTTTTGCAAATTATCCTCATGAACTTTTGGAGAAGAGGACAGCACACATATCTACAGAGGGAGAGAAACATTTCACAGAGGAAATGACTTCTCAGGCTGGTTCTCTGTTGAATTAATAATGAGCAGCTACCGCTACTGATCCTGACAACCTAATAAAACATATATTCCAAAGAGACTCTTGTCTCAGGAGAGGAGGATAATTACTGAGGTTGCATAGCTAGGGACAATAAAGAGGAACTCAGAGAAGACAGATGTCTTTTGAATGATGAGGTATCATCCATTTATGAGACATCTTCCAGTCTTGTCCATGTTTGAGTGTAAGTCAACAGAGGGTCAGTAGCAACAAGATGAGTAGATTCAACTACAAAGGCAATATGTGCAACGTTGGAAGTCCTGGAGGACCAAGTTGGAGTCAGATTATCCTGAATAACATCTATGTGGATGCTAAGACCCAACACCAACTTCAGGGCACATTCAGTGATCAATCACACATTAAGTAACTGTAATGAGGAAAATATGTAGCTGAGGATTGAATTGCTGGATTTTGATATCAGTTTAACTTGCTCTTCTTCCTAGAGACATTTCATTATCAGGCTAGAAGGTATCATCAGTCAACAAGGGGGTGGAATTTGCTGACTGTTTATATGTGAAATCTTGTCCTATCCATCTTGATAGATATACTATATATCCTTGAATACTTTTAAGGTAGTGTGTTATTCTTTTATCATTCCTGTTTATCTAGTCCTAGGCAGTGGTGGGATTCTTCTTTTTTTTTTTTACAGGTTCTGTGAGCATGGCTTGGTGGGCGTGGCATAGCGGGCATGGCAGGGGAAGGATCTGTAAAATTTCCATTATCTCCCCAGCCCACTAACCTGCTTTCCAGCTTCATTCTCCTGTGCAGGGCAACAAAAGAAGACCCAGCCAATCAGCTGGGACTCGGGAGG
>BHEV01031672.1:0-15600 GCA_004319985.1 Emydocephalus ijimae | reverse complement strand
CCCTATCTTCAGCTGCCTCTACGGGGCAGCCTTAGCCTCCAAACCTTTGCAGGTCGAAGGCACCAAAACGGCTAGGGCGGCAGGGATCGCGCAGGATCGCAAAACCCTGCCGCTCGCGAAGCCGACAAACCGGAAGTTTGTTCCTTGGATATTTTAGGTTTTACTACCGGCTGCAATGCTGGTGGCATGGGTTCCTTCTTCTCTCCAGCAGCCTGCAGCTCCTATCCATTCTTCCCCACTTCCTCAGCCAACTCAGTGCCTTCCTCCACCATCCATTCTGGATCAGTACCTTCAGCCATAGCCACCAAATAAACCCTACTGCACTGTCTTACACTTCTACTCCAAAAGGAAAAATGTGGAGCAGCAGTGGCTTTCTGTTCGTCCTCGTTGGAAACTGTTGCAAGACAATTGCTCAGACTGACTACAAACAACATCACCACATAGTCACTCAGATGGTCCACTGGAACTTGTGTCACAACTACCATCTGCCTGTAGCAAAGAACTGGTGGGATCATAAGCCCGAGAAAGTGGTCAAAAATGAGCATTCAAAACTACTGTGGGACTTCCAAATACAGACTGACAAAGTTTTGGAACACAATACCCCATTTCAACTAAAAAGATACTTCTGTGGTCTTTTTAGCTGCCAAAAAAAGGGAGTGGGGGAAAACAAGGCATTCTTGAAATGCCTAGATAATCACTTCGGCAGCCCAAAGTTGTTGGAGCATAAGAAGGTTATTGGAGAGCATAATGGATGACTCTTGGAGGTGGATGTGTTCAATTGGAGAAGTCACATCCAGAGGGGTGGGGGAAAGACCAGGGTCGAGGGGGAAATGTATGATGTGATTTAGTAATGGCTGCACCCAGCCATGCACCAACATGGCAAATTCTAATAAACCAATTTACTTTTCTCTGAGATGCGGCTAGAGACTTTTGATTTGAATGAGGGTGGATTTGTGGAGAAAGTGTGGATCGTCAACATTGCCATACCTGGTGACAGCAGAATCAACAAGAAACAACTTGAAAAAATCACCAGATATCAGGATTTGAAAATCAAACTGCAGAGACTCTGGCATAAACCAGTGCAGGTGGTTCCAGTGGTACTTGGCACACTGGGTGCTGTGCCTAAAGACCTAGGCAAGCACTTAAAAACAATTGGCGCTGATAAGATCACCATTGGTCAGCTGCAGAAGGCCATCTTATTGGGATCTGCTCACATAATCCACTGCTATATCACCTAAATGCTTGGGAAGTGTTCAATTAGTGATTTGTGATATGAAACCCAGCATAGTTATCCATTTTCTGTGTACACTGTCATTTTTTGTGTATTGTAGTAATAATTATAACAACAGCAGCAGCAGCAATACATTGAAAAATTGAGAAATCATCAAATATTACTACCAGGCAAAAGCAAGAACTAGGGGATTTCAAAAAAGAATGATGCAACTGTGAAAGGAAAAACATCCAGAAAGTGACATAACTGAACAAAGATGAATGAATCAAATGTGTTTAATCATCCGTAATAAAGTTTTCACGGATGTGGAAATGAAACATCTAGAAATATTGGCTAAAAAAACAACAACAAATAATGATGAACAAGCTGAAGAAACTACTTCAACACCTGAACAAACTGACCAGCCAGTGGAAGAAACCCACATACAGGATGAAGATCCTCCTGTGCAATAACTCAAAAATGTAGAGCTAAGTGATCTAGCAAAAATGCTGAAAAAAAAAAGATTGAAAACGACATCAAAGAAAACATACAAAAAAAAAGACTACCTACTATTCGCAAAGTGCACAGCAAACAAGTGAAAGATCTGTTAACTGCCATGTACAACATTTTAACTTCCATCCCATCCAGCATGCTATATGAAACCAACCAACTAATATATAGCACAGCCACCATTATATCTGCAGGACTGGGTTATAAAATGCCAAAAAAGAACCCACTGGAACAACAAAGTGGAAAATTCAACTTGAAAGTAAAACTACGAGGGGATATCAGCATTTTGAAGTACTTGAAAGAAGGAAAACTAAAGAACAAAAAGCTGAAAAATAGTTTATACAAAAAATACAACCTGGACGAAAAAACAATATGGAAATCATAGAAGAACTAAAATAATGTGTAATAGCAACAGCAAAGAAAATTGAAATATACAAAGGATGAATAAAACAATATCGTGAAAATATCCAGTTCAGAAGGAACCAACATCTCTTCTACCAGTCCCTTGATGAAAATCAGGTCCAAACTAATGTTCACCAATGTAAAGAAAAAACTTTGAAGTTTTGGAAAAAACTGTGAGAAAATCCAGTGGAATACAACAAAATTGCACCCTGGATCAAATATATTCAACAACAAACAACACAAAACAAACTGGAAAATATTGTAATAACAACTGACATGGTTGCAAAACAAGCACAGAAGGTCGAGTACTGGAGTGCACCTGGCCTAGACGAACTGCATGGTTAAAACATTTGACCAGCCTCCATCATCGCATGGCCACTCAATTTGATGAAATGCTTCAAAATGCAACAAGCAAAGAATAGTTAACAACTGGCCAAACATACGATAATGAAAGATCCAGAAAAGGGCACAGAACCAAGCAACTATCGTCCAATTACTTGTCTGCCAACATCGTTCAAACTTTTTACAATAATACTAGCAAATTCAGTATACAATGATCTGATACAAAACAGCTTGTATCAGTTAGAACAAAATGGAAAATATAAAAAATCGAGAGGAACAAAAGATCAGCTGCTCATTGACAAAATGGTACTAAAAAATACAAAATGAAGAAAAACAAATTTGATTATGGCATGGATTGATTACAAGAAGGCATTTGTCTCATTACCCCACAGTGGATTAACACCTGTATGGTAAACTTTGGAATCAGCAAAAATATTTATACATTTTTGAAAGCAAAAATTGAAAAATGGAAAACAATTGTAACAGCAAATGGGGAGAACATTGGTGAAATCAACATCAGACGGAAATCTTCCAAGGGTACTCACTTTCACCACTACTGTACAACATTGCATTAATTCCACTGCCAATAATCCTATGAAACACAAAACTGGGATGACTTAAAACTGTATGTGAAAAATCGCACAGAACTTGGGCCAATACTCAACAAACACAGTCCAACTGCACAGTGAGAAAAAACAGCAATCCGTATCAACCATCAGTGCCAGTTAATAATATTTGTGATACATTTTTAAATGTTCAGTTGATTGAGTCTCATGTTTAACGAACAAAAGAGATAACAATAATACAATTTTAATTTTTAAATGTTTTAGTAGACATCTGTAGCCTGCTAATTGCTCAATCCTAGTAATGTGCATGGCCAATCCAGCACAATGAAATATCACATATGAATCCAATTAGTTGATTAATAACTAATTCAAGTGTAAGAGGAGTTTTCCAAGTTTTCTGCACAAAGCAGTGAAGCAACCTTTTCCTAGTAAATGAATAGTAAGAAAAAATATCACCACCTTCTTTCCTTTAATTCATTTGTCTTGACTCCTAACCTCAAAACAGCCCACAGAATTAATCTCTACTATTCTCAAAGCCAGTGTTCTAAATGAATTTGGAGAAATGAATGTGTGTTGTTTAGCGAGCATGCAAGGACATTATGAGTTATTTTATTTTATTGATTTTCCTTGGTATGTAATGTTTGCTTCAATTTCAGTTATTTTTTGACCAATATATTAATGCATACTTGGTAAACTATGATACATATTTCAGGTTTTTTAATCAATATATTAATGCATAGTTTACCAAGTATGCATTAATATATTGGTCAAAAATAACTGAAATATGTATCATCTATCTTAAAGAACTTCACTAGTGCAGGCTTTTCCTTCTTTGTGGTTCCTAGTCTTTCTCAAGGTTTCACATATTTTAAATATAGCAATGAGCCAAATCTGGTTTTCCTTTGAGAGAAAAAAAAATGTGTATTGAACTTAGAATCCCTTGGGTTTTTTTCCCAATCCTGAAAGTAAGGAGGAGGGAAAAAGGATGACACATTCCTATCTCACCATTTGCTAACATTAAAAGGGAGATAGCAATACTTAGATAATGAATGACTTTTTTTTGCAGAGGAAAGTAGTACCAAAACATTTCTATACAGTAATACAGCCAGAAAAACTGCATGAATGCATCTATAAAGTCATCCAGAAATCTTTTCATTGTGTATCATTCTCATAATATTTGTGGAATGCTGCTCAGTGACTGAAATAAAGTCATGGTGTTCTTTTTCAAATACAATCTTCTGTTTGTCTTTCTGGTGTAACAATCAAATATTAGTAGACATGTTGTGAAAAAAGGAAGCAGGAACATGGTATTTTAAAATGCTGGGGATATTGTCTCTGTTATTTGCTTGTGTGCTGCCAATTCTAAGAGCAAAGATGTACCTGTCAACAGTGGTGTCCTTCAAGGCAGTGTTTTAGAACCAACTCTCTTCATACTCTGCATAAATGACCTCTGTGATCATATTAAGAGCGACTGCATTCTCTTCGCTGATGATGTAAAGCTATTCAACACCACAGACAATACTGTTACCCTTCAAAAAGACCTCGACTATGTATCAGAATGGTCAAACAAATGGCAACTTCAAATCTCAACAAATAAATGCTCTGTCTTACATATTGGCAAAAAAAATCAGAAAATAAAATACAGGCTGAATACAGGCTTGTTGATGATCCAAACTCTGTCAAGGATCTTGGAGTACTCACCTCTAATGATCTAAGTGCTAGAGCCCACTGTAACTACATAGCCAAAAAGGCATGAAGAGTTGTTAACCTAATCCTACGTAGCTTTTTCTCCGGTAATATCACACAACTAACTAGAGCATACAAAACATTTGCTAGACCAATACTTGAATACAGCTCATCAATCTGGAACCCGCATTACATATCTGATATTAACACATTAGAGAAAGTCCAGAAATATTTTACAAGAAAAGTTCTCCACCCCCCTACTCATTGCAGAATACCTTATGCCACCAGACTTGAAATTCTAGACCTAGAAAACCTAGAACTACGCCGCCTTCGGTCTGATCTAAGTATAGTATATAAAATCATACATTGCAATGTCCTACCTGCCAACAAATACTTCAGCTTCAACCATAACAATACAAGAGTACACAATAGATACAAACCCAAAGTTAACCACACCAAACTTGATTTCAGAAAATATGATTTCAGCAACACAGTGGTCAATGTTTGGAATACTCTACCTGACTCTGTGGTTTCTTCCCCAAACCCCAAAAACTTTAACCTTAGACTGTCTACTATTGACCTCACCCCATTCCTAAGAGGCCTGTAGGGGCATGCATAAGCCCACCAATCATACCTACTGTCCCTGTCCTATTGTTTCTTTTTATTTTTCTTATACGTATCCATCTCATGTACTCAAAACAATGTTTATACTTATACCTGTTATCTTGTAAGCATTTGACAAATCAAATAAATAAATAAAGATATTTGACTAAGTTAGTAGCTGATTTGGTCATTACAACAGACCTTATTGAACTTTAAAAAAGAATATTTTGTTTAAAAATCTAATTTTATTAAAATCACTGATGAGCCATTTGTGTAATTATTATGAGAAGTTATAAGATAAAAAGCACTTATGTTATTCTAAAATCAATAGAAGTAAATGATATCATTTAGCACTGGAATTGCAGTAAATAATAAATATAACTCTAAATGTTAAATCTAATTGACTTATAGGATTATTTAAAATTATATAAAAATAATCATGTATTATTATTTATTTGTAGGATTGTAAAATTTCTTTGTGAAAAAATAAAATGCTTATGTAGTAAATGCCAAGCAAGCATGGGCATATATGTATATAGATTTTATTTAGACCAGTGACTGATAAAATACAACAGAGAGCTAAAATACACATAAAAGACAGTTTTTGAAATGAATGTCATATTAACAGTTTCCTAAAAGTTAATGAAGTAGTTTTTTTGTCAAAAGCAATAGCAGTTGAAAGAAATTAGCAAATTCTCCTAGAAATGTTAGGGCTTCCGCCCAATAGTAAGGTGCAAATGAAATTATTATCTATCTCATACCTGGGGAGACTACTGTTAGTAGGCAAAATTTACGGCCTGAGTACAAGTTGCCAAAGAAATAACATTTAAAAAATATATAGCTTGAGTTTCAGGTTCCTCCAAATCTCTGGAGCAAGTTCTCTTCATGCTGTTCTATATTCCCTCCAAAATTTAAAAACAGAGAATTTAAAGTGGGCTAAAGAAATGGCCTGCCATGTATTGAGCAAATAATATTGGATGATAATTGACTGGTTTAAATTATCAGTTTTATAAATGTTACTGTTAGCAGCCTAATTCTCCCTGCTTTACTGGAACAGCGCTGTACCAAAAGCCCTGTTGTTATATCACAGTTGTAAGTAATTTCAAGAAGGCTGCACTTGAAGAGCCACACTGGTACAAACTCACTGTAACTTTTTGCTTTCCAGAAAGAGGAAAATGGATCAAGAAAGAAAACTGATCAGGCAGAGACTTGTTAATAAAGTGGAGTTTAAACCAATTCCAGTAAAATCATTTCCATTTCCAAACAAAGTGCTGAATTCAAGAAGAAGCAAAGTAGAAATAGCACACTTAGGAATTTGGACTTAATTATATGTAAGGGTGGTATGTGATATATGCACACACCTTAGAAGTCATGTAACATCTGGGAAATATATTTAATTTAAAGAGATGCATACTCCATATATGTTCTTGATTTCTTTTATATAAGTTGGGTGTAGAAGTTAAAGCTCTAATGCCTTAGCCATTAAAGTGAACTGGCTTTGAGCTAGTTACTGTTTCTCAACCCAATTCACCTCATAGAGTTGTTGTGAAAAAAAACAAGAGGAGGAAAGTCTGTTGTATATGTTTGCCACCTTGAATTATTGTATAAATAATAAAGGCAGGATACAAATAAATAAGTCAATAATAAAGCCCAATATCACCTTAGCATTGTTGTTAGCGTTATTAAAAATAGATTTCATTTGTTCATGCCAGATTTCAAAGAATTAAATATAAAATATTGGAAGAATGGAATCTGGTTTGAGAGATTATTTTTAACTCTAGCATCTCAATTTTGTTTGGGAAGATCTTTTTTTAAAAACAGTTTATTTTGAATGGCTGAAACACTGTGGGATAAAAATAAAAAACAGCTTGGATCTTGAAAATAATGGAATATTAAATTCAAAGATTTTCTTAATCTTTGACATCTATTAATTGTAATTAACATTCATTATTTTGTTTTACCAGAGATTACAAAAGCTAAAGTAAAACTAGTACAAGTAGTCTTTGACTAAGTGAACAATTCATTTGGTGACTTTTCAAAGTTACAGAAGCACTGAAAAAGTGACTTATGACCATTATTCCCCCTTTCGACTGTTGTTGCATCCCTGTGGTCATGTGATCAAAATTCAGATACTTGGCAACTAACTCATATTTATGACTGTTGCACTGTCATGTGATCAACTTTTCCCACCTTCTGACAAGCAAAATCAATGGGGAAACCAGATTCGCTCAACAACCTTGTTACTAACTTAACAATTCCAGTAATTCACTGCAAGAAAGGTCATAAAATGAGGAAAAATTCATTGAACAAATGTTTTGCTTAGCAACAAAAATTGGGGGCCCAAGTGGGGTCAAGACTGCATGTAAAAAGAAATGAAAATACATTAAACTTTTGATTTGATGTCCTTGTGATAAAAATAGAATGAAACTATAATGACAGCAATTCAAACTGCAATAGAGTCAGACCATGTTTCTATAATTGTAGGAATCTGAATTGATAAGATTCCTTAAAAACAGCTAGTCTGTAGTTGTATATTAATTCATTCACATTTCCATCATCAGGTTCATGTGATTTGCTGTTGGTGAGGGAACTGCATATACTTCAACATTCTTCAATCAGAATTAGGGTAATTTAAGTATCAATAGATTATACCAAATATATACATATCTCAATTTACTAAGAATTCAGCAAGTAAAATAAATGAATAAATGAACTTGAACCCATATGCTACTAATATTTCCTTTGTGTTTGTAAAGGGACACCACAGAGCAACAATTTTGAAACAAGTCTCATTTTATTTTTTATTTATTTTTGTCAATTGTTTACAAGATAATAGGTATAAGTAAAAACATAGTTATGAATACATGGATACATACAAGAAAAAAAAGAAAAGAAAAGAAACAATAGGACAGGGATGGTAGGCACGTTGGTGTGCTTATGCATGCCCTCTACAGATCTCTTAGGAAAGGGGTGAGATCAATAGTAGACAGTCTGAGGTTAAAGTTTTTGGGGTTTGGGGAAGAAATCACAGAGTCAGGTAGAGTATTCCAGACATTGACCACTCTGTTGCTGTCGTATTTCCCGCAATCAAGTTTGGTGCGATTAACCTTGAGTTTGTATCTATTATTTGCTTTTGTGTTGTTATGGTTGACATTGACAGGTAGGACATTGCAATGTATGATTTTATATACTATACTTAGATTGGACCGAAGACGGCATAGTTGTAGATTTTCTCGATCTAGAATTTCAAGTCTGGTGGCATAACGTATTCTGCAACGAGTAGAGGAGTGCAGAACTCTACTTGTGAAATATTTCTGGACTTTCTCAACTATGTTAATATCAGATACGTCATGTGGGTTCCAGACTGATGAGCTGGATATGAGTTTTGGTCTAGCAAATGTTTTGTATGCTCTAGTTATTACTGTAATATTACCAGAATAATATTATCATTATTCCAGTGTAACTGAAATTGCAAGGATCTTCACACCAATTATATGTGCAAAGTTGTGCCCATTGAGAGTCGCCACAATTAACTCAGATCAATAGATCACGATTTCCAATCCCACTTCCCAGAAACCCATAGATTGTATGGTACAAGGGAAGATGGAAAGGCCTCACCCACTACCTGCATCCTTCTGGAGGGGAAATAGCACCAACTTATATTATTTGTAGAAGGAAGGATGAAAGTCATGGGCTATCTAATGAATAATTAGAATTGCTCTGAACCAGAATTTTAGAAGAGCAACCTACTTACTTTTATTTTGAACTTTTAAATAAAACAGCCTCCACAACTGTCAAAATATTTCAAATTGGCTCTTCTGATGGAAGGAATTCAGCATGTCTTCAATAGTCTGGAACATTTAGAATATTCTGGCCAACAATAGAAACTTAGAATTCATTTGTTCCCTTTCTTCACTCCTAAACCACAAGCGTGGGTGGAATAGTAATCCATGCTGAGTGTTATCTACCATTGAAACTATTAAAAATTGGCCAAATTAATTATTTCTAAAACATTTTTGAAAAACAAATTTAATGAATTCCTACAGGAAACAGGAGGAATATAATTCTATTTTCACACTCCATGTGAAAAGAAATTAGAATCTATTGCTGAAAATTTTTTCTCACACATAGGCACCTCTTTCTAAACAGATAAAACAAAGGCATTTTCCATTTTTTTTACATGAACTCTCCGAATAGTTCAATCCACACATTATAGGAAAAAATAGCTGTTTTTTTATTAATTTATTGAATTTATATCCCACATTTATTTTGTGCAATTTAAGGTAACTGCTTCTCTTTTCCCCACAAAACAACTCTATCAGGCATGTTAGAATCAGAGAATGTGTGGTCCAAAGTCACACAGTCAGCTTCTTAAGGGAGGACTAGAATTCATGGTCTCCCAAATTCGACTCAAACATCTTAACCACAACACCAAACCGTCTCAGTAGTTTCCCATTATTTTGTAAGAAGACTCTGCACAGAGCATACATATCAAACTTCAATAATTCCAGTGAAACCACAAAGGAAGCCTGAAGCTCAACATCCACAGATCACTACAGCATACACAGAATTCACAGACACAAAAACTTAAGAGACATTTTCTATTAGCAGAATTTCAGCAACAGTAATACCAGAGGTGGGATTCAGACAGTTTGGAACATAAATTTAACTTTAAATAAACTCTTCTCTTTTTCCCACTACAACTAGCCTTAGAAAAGCCCGCCCTCACAATCGCATGTCTGCAGCCAGAGCTGGGCTTACAGCATCAGCAACAGTTTGGAGCTTGTTAAGGAGGACCACTCCTCTTCCCAGCCATGCGTTTTCCAGCCTGGGCTGCTTGGAGTGAAAAGCACACAATATGCTGCTGCTAAGCTCACTGGGTTCCTCATATGAGTGCTAAAAGGGAGTCCAATTGTGAGGGCAGGCAAGGCTAGTCGTAGAGAAAGAGTGAGTGTGCTTTGCCTCCACACAGCTCTATTTCTTTAACATTTTGGGTGGTTGCACACATAGGGTGCTGGGGGAATCGGTGCCTGCAGTGAGAAGGGAGTGCAGGCTGACTGGGTAGGGAAGGAGTACAAGACTTCCAGCACTTGTGCGGGAAACACAGACTTGGAGTGAAAAGCATTCAATATGACTGTCCCTGGGTTCCTCTCATGAACACTGAAAGAAAATTGGCCAATGGTCTGCTGCAGCCAGAGCTGAGCTTGGAGCAGCAGCAGCTGGACTTCAGGACACATAAATCTACTCCTCAAGCTCCCAATGCCCAAATTGGCGAGCTAGAAGAGAAATTCTCCATTGTGCATAGGGACCAAGTGGGCTTTTTGCTCCCGCCCACCTCCCCATCCCAATCCAGCATGGTGCAGACAGCCCATTGGAGGTGGAAATTGGGACGATTCCATCGGTCCTTCTTTTTTTCTCTCCCTAGCCTCCTTTTGCCAGCACGGGGCAGTTGTGATCTTTAGATGGACTTTTATTTTTTCAGTCCAAGGGGGAGGGAAGGGGCTCTCTGCAGCATGGGTTTGCCTGCACTGCCCCAACTTGCCGTGAGTGACATCACTCAGTCCCATGACACCATCCAAGCCACACCCACCCAATCAGTCACTAGGAGAACCAGTTGTTAAATTACTTGAATCCTACCACTGACTAATATCCGGTGTATATGAAGCACCATAATGCTATTATGGATACACAACTATGCCTTACCTACCTATAAATTTATGCTATCAGATAAAGACTGAATGCACCAATTATCACATTAAACAGGAGGAAAACCTTCTACGCAGCAATTCCACCTGTGCTTTCTACAATTTTGTAAACAACAAACTAAAAGACTCAAGGTCCATCCCACCCCTGAAAGGACCTAATGGTAAAGACTGCAACAATGACACCATTAAAGCCAACACATTCTTTGGCTCAGTATTTGTAAACAGAAATGGATCATGCCCAGTATTTCCTAGTTGAACCACAGACAACTACAATGATCTAATACATATCAATTTTACAGAAGACAATGTTGAAAAAGCACAACGCAATCTAAAACCATCTCTATCTATTGGACCGGATGGAATATGTGCCTGTTTCTTAAAAAAGCTATCCACTGGCATAGCCAAACCTCTAAGCATAATCTTTGAAAAATCTTTCAGGACCAGCTCCTTGCCAAAACTATGGTCACAAGCCACAGTCATCCCCATCTTCAAAAAGGGAGACCCCAGCCTAGTTGAAAATTACAGACCAATCTCTTTATGCTGCGTCACCTGTAAAGTCATGGAATCAATTATTAACCAATCCATTATCCTCCACTTAGAAACAAACGATCTACTCTCTAATAAATAATTTGGTTTCAGAAAAAAACTACCCTGTTATCTTCAACTCTTACACTGCAAAAACATATGGACTACACAACTCAATCAGGACAAAGAAATAGACGCAATCTACATAGACTTTTGTAAAGCCTTTGATTCGGTGGTACACGACAAACTACTACTAAAACTAAAATCTTATGGTATCTCTGGACACTTGCATAACTGGATAGAAGTATTCCTGTCAAACCGACAGCAAATGGTCAAAATTGGGAGCGTCCTATCAAATCCTGTATCTGTCAACAGTGGTGTGTCCCAAGGCAGTGTTCTAGGACCAACTCTCTTCATACTCTACATAAATGACCTCTGTGGTCATAGTAAGTGCATCTGCGTTCTCTTCGCTGATGATGTAAAGCTATTCAACACCACAGACAATACTGTTACCCTTCAAAAAGACTATGTATCAGAATGGTCAAACAAATGGCAACTTCAAATCTCAACAAATAAATGCTCTGTCTTACATATTGGCAAAAAAGATCAGAAAATAAAATACAAGCTGAATAGTCAAGACCTTGTTGAGGATCCAAACTCTGTCAAGGATCTTGGAGTACTCATCTCTAATGATCTAAGTGCTAGAGCCTACTGTAACTACATAGCCAAAAAGGCATTAACCTAATCCTACATAGCTTTTTTTCTGGTAATATCACACAACTAACTAGAGCATACAAAACATTTGCTAGACCAATACTCAAATACAGCTCATCAGTCTGGAACCCGCATTACATATCTGATATTAACACATTAGAGAAAGTCCAGAAATATTTCACAAGAACAGTTCTCCACCCCTCTATTCGTTGCAGAATACCTTATGCCACCAGACTTGAAATTCTAGACCTAAAAAACCTAGAACTACACTGCCTTCGGTCTGATCTAGGTATAGTATATAAAATCATACATTGCAATCTCCTATCTGTCAATGAATATTTCAGCTTCAACCATCGCAAGACAAGAGCGAACAATAGATACAAACTCAAGGTAAACTGCACCAAACTTGATTGCAGAAAATACGACTTCAGTAACAGAGTGGTCAATGTCTGGAATACTCTACCTGACTCTGTGGTTTCTTCCCCAAACCCCAAAAACTTTAACCTTAGACTGTCTACTATTGACCTCACCCCTTTCCTAAGAGATCTGTAGGGGGTGTACATAAGCGCACCAACATGCCTACTGTCCCTGTCCTATTGTTTCTTTTTATTTTTCTTATGTGTATCCATTTCATGTATTCATAACTATATTTATACTTATAACTATTATCTTGTAAGCGATTGACAAATCAAATAAATAAATAAAAATAAAATAATTCAGAGCAAACACTCATGCAATGTTGAATTTCCAGAAGCAATTTCAAAGAAAATTAGGAGGGGAACTCTAAGCTATCTTCTTTTCTCTGGCCATAAGCTTCACTTCTTCTTTGTCCTCAACACTATACTTATACATCACCCAAACCATCTTCAACAACAGCAGATGGGCATGACTAATTTCTTCTGCTGTTTTGGGTTAACTAGAAAAAAATGTTTCTACAAAGTCACAAAATAGCAGCCCTATCACCCTATACTTGGAATACTTGAAGCAACCCAGCCAGAAACCACCCAATTTGTGTTGCAGGTGCAAAGCTCTCAAAAACAGCTGTTTGAAATGTCAGTTTTTGTACTTTCTACCCAAGGTTTGCTTGAAAATATCTTTGCCTGATTCATCATTTCAAATATAACAAAATCTTACCTCTAAAGAGCCGCCATTTCTCTACAAAGCAAAAAGCCACACTTCCGACCATTTGTTACACTTTTCTAAATTATGTTGGTAACGCTAATGATTTTGTAACAGCTCTACTGTTACAAACTATTGACTGGCTGAACTCAATTTGCAGCACTATCTCCCTTGTACAAAGACAGCCTCTGAAGTCTGTAAAGAAATCTTGCTAGAAAGACAGCAGACCCATCTAGGCTAAGTGATCTTCCAAGCCTTTTGTTATTCTATAGATCCAACATCATAAGGGAGATAAATCATTTACAAGTGCATATTTTACTTTTCATTTATACATTCCTGATGCAGGTAATGACTTTGGTTCATGAAAAAAATAGTGAAGGGAAGGGTTTTTTCTCTTTGTTCCAAACATGTGTAGTCATGCATGAATGAATATATTCTTCTTAGCCAAAAGCACTTAACTGAATAATAAGAGCAGTGACTTCATGGGAAAATTACAGGAGTGTACTAAATTCTTAGGTGGTTGAACAGTGTGGATTTATGGCTCTGAATAAAAGCATTGTTAATGGCATCTCCAGATGTTTCAATCCTGCACAAAATTCTATTTGTTCTTTGTGGAACAATAATAAAAACAATTAAGCTAATATGGGATGTGGTCTCTTTTTTTTATTTGAGTGTAGGAGATGACCTGACATGAGATCACATATACAAAATCCTCCTTTTAGGGTTTTTTTTTTAAATGTATACACACATGTAGTGAATATGGCACTGAAAAAATGAATGCTCCAATCACAAAATAAATATCAGAAATAAATGTCCACAGCATTACTTTTCATCACAAATATAAGATAATAATTTATTTGTTATAATAACTCATATTCTATCTTTAAAAGTAGATGTCCCAATTTGGTTTATAAACAAATGATTAAAGTTGCAATAATTATAAATTTCTTCTGTGGATTATTCAGTAACAACATATAATATAACAGAATCTTAATATAAGAGTTATACAAGATTTACATTTAGAAGCTATATTCCATAACTTTCAGTGAAACTTATAGTCCATTTTATGCATAGCCAGAATATGTTCCATTGCATTACATAATCCTTTCTATTAAATAAGCATGGAAAGATTTTTTTGGCAAGCATTTCTAGCAGAAAATTGTTCATGCAACATATTGAAATAATTCAGACAGAATTGCAAAATAATCTTTTAGATTTTTTTTCCTGAACTAAAAAACTATGAAGAAATGAATGGTAAAATATCTGCTGGGATCATTTTCTGTTTTCTTGGAATTAACATCTTTGCTTTCACTGAACAAATCACTATATTGGCAGTATTAATAAATAATAGGTTTTCTTAAATAAGAATGATGAACTCTCAGAACTCTCAGAAATTACTTTTTGCAATCTTTTGACAAGGAAAGTCAATGGGGAAGCTAGAGTCACTTAACAACCATGTTACTAATTTAACAACTGCAGCAATTCATTTAACAAGTGGCAGGAAAGGTTTTAAAATGGGGCAAAATTATCTTGCTTAGCAACAAAAAAATTGGGCTCAGTTATGATCATAAATTGAGGACTACCTATATTTCTGTCTGGATTACTAAATTGTTTATGAGGTAATCTTCATTTAACAACCTCTTGTTCAATGACCATTGTAATTTGTGTTGATTCTTTACAAGTGATAGCAATGACAAGTCCTCAAAGGCCCAGCAAGTGCAACACACCAAAGTTACATAATTTACATTCTGAGTGTTCAGTAATTGACCTGAATATACTAGCATTGTGGTGTTTTTTAGGAATATAAGTCACCTAACAGGTATTTGGGTTAGAAATATATAAACCAGGATAGACATTTTAGTACTGTCTCTTTAAGAAAATGTAAAACTGTAATTAGGTGTGGTTTCTCAAACGGCCTTAAGATGGAGCCAGAAACCTGGGTTATTTAGTCTGAGTCTCAGAAGAGAGTGTGAGTGTATCTCTGTTTTCCTTCTGTTGGAAGGAGCCGTTGGTCCATTTTTCCTAATTGACTGATATTCCTGGATTTGATGTAAGTCTGATACTGAACTGTTTTTTTGACACTGGAATTTGTTATTGGATTATCCCTGGCTTGAAAAACTGACTGATTTAACTGTGCATAACTTTGGACTGCCTATTTTGAACTTTGCTTAAACCTTTCTGGAAGTAAAAACCTACATTTACTGTACAGTGTATCTGT
>BHEV01031669.1:0-26710 GCA_004319985.1 Emydocephalus ijimae | reverse complement strand
ACCCTTAGGCAGACATGTATGTATAAGGTCTTAGACTAATCATTACCCAATACTGAAGTCAAAGTTTATTCCCACAAATGGTTTTTTTCTAAAATGAATTCTCCATTTTGTAAATTAGGAAAAGTAAACAAGGTTTTTTAAATTAAATATATGGTTTTGAATTTTATGTTTTTTTCCTTTATTTTGATTTATTTATGAGAAAATGGTTTTACAAAATTGTATTTAAATGTGTCCCAGGATAATGTTATAGGATTATGGGAAATGGGGCCCTCATCAACAACAGGAGTGCTGATTTATACCCAGCTTATCAAGTACTTGGGAGGTGAATGCTGGGCAATGCAAAGAAAAAACAGCCAACAACTCAATACCCCTCTTTACTTCTAAAAAGCCACACATAATGGGCACCATATAAATACTACACAGAGAATAGCCCAAAGCACACACTGTCATGCCCTTGTTAGAGACGGACACTGAGCGAGAGGAGGAACAATCAATAGGGAGTGGAAGTGTGGCTCCAGAGATTGGGGAGGAAGTCGGGGAAGGGCAGACGCCAGCTGGGCAGTCAGAGGAAGAACCAGGCCCATCCCCTCTTCATCCTAGGACACGCAGGGAGGATTGGAGAAGGCAAAAACTTGGCTGATGAGAAAGGAAGTGGCCATGATCCTCCTCATTGGTTGCAGCTGGGANGCAGGGAGGATTGGAGAAGGCAAAAACTTGGCTGATGAGAAAGGAAGTGGCCATGATCCTCCTCATTGGTTGCAGCTGGGAGAATAGTATATAAGAGACACGGTTAAAACACAGCGTTGCCAGAAGCAAAGAGTTTTTTAATACTGGGTTGAAGTTATGTTGGTTGGCGTCCTTCTAACAGACTGTGCCTTGTTATCTTCTTGCAGTTGGTAATTATCTTGGTCCGTTGTGGAATTTCCTTCATTGTCATTTGTTTTAGTTTTTTATTTCATCTCTATCTGCTCATTAAGTTCAGACTGTATTGCTTTCTTTTGAAGATTATTTTTGAATACGTTTTATCTTCAACTGAGAATTATTGAACAGTGGGGCCAAGTGGGAGGCATTAAAGGACATTTAGTTATGTTTTGGATTTTGTTACATTTGTGTACACTCCGGGTCATCACACACCCTCTGCTAGAGAGAAGTTGCCTGAGGATGGGCTCCAGCATCAGTCTGAAAGCTCAGAATACTAAACCTCTGGACCCGATGTTTGACCCAGATTTAATCCTAAAATACTAAAGTTTTATGCCTAGGGAGGGAGCCACAGAAATATATAATTTTAGGAAGTTGTAGTATTACAAGATTTGAAAAATCCTGCCATAAAAGATTGGAAACCTAATGTTAGCTTAGTTTGTATCTATTGATTATTTGTTAAAGTCCAATGAATATTAACTCCTTAACTAAAAAAGAAAAATCAATTAAGTACTTCTCAGCTTTCATCATGCTTTTTTCTCCTAATACATGGTTATCACCAGGGGTGGGATTCTACCAGTTCGCACCTATTTGCTAAAACCGGTTGTTAACATTCTAAGGAGTTTGGAAAACTGGTTGTTAGAAGAAATTACTGGCCTAATCCTGTAAGGAAGGCAGGAAGGAAACATTCTGGTGTTGCTTACAGAAACTGCCTCTCCGTTAACCCTTATTACATTCTTGGCAGGACTAGACTTCCTGTCTCAGGACCATCTCTGGAGTTTTTTGCCCATCCTTTGCTTGTGTGGAGTGACCATGCAAAGTTACAATGGCACTGAAAAAAGTGATTTATGAGCCCTTTTCACACTTACGACTGTTGCAGCATCCCCACAGTCATGAGAGACCAGGCGAGGAGATGCATGCCTCGATGTGAGTGATATTGAGTTGGCCACGCCCAGCCAATAACATGACCACCAAGCCATGCCCACCCAGTCACATGACCACCAAGCCACACCCACCACCTAAGCCATGTCTACAGAACTGGTTGTTAAAAATTTGAATCCCACCCCTGGTTATGACATTATTCTGACTCTTCCTTCACCAGTAACCTCGAATCTTCATCAGCAATGAGAAAGCACTAATGGCGATAGCATTCCCATGATAATGAAATACTGCTGTTTTGTTTTGAAAAGTCCAGAGGTGGTATTCAGTAGGTTCTGACCAGTTCTGGAGAACCAGTAGTGGAAATTTTGAGTAGTTCAGAGACCTGGCAAATACCACCTCTGACTGGCCCCGCCCAATCTATTCTCTGCCTCCTGAGTCCCAGCTGATCAGCTGGGTCTTCTTTTGTTGCCCTGCACAGGAGAACGGAGCTGGAAAGCAGGTTAGTGGGGTGGGGAGGGAATGGTATTTTACAGTAACCTTCCCCAAGAGTGGGGAGGGAATGGGGATTCTTTAGTATCCTTCCCCTGCCATGCCCACCAAGCCACACCCACAGAACCTGTAGAAATTTTTTTTGAATCCCACTACTGGAACGGTCTACTGTTGATCCTTGACTATCATCTTGGAATCCCTGTGCCCAAGAGCATGGCATCTTGAAACGTCCTTTTTAAAGAAGTGAAGGGCTGGGGGGAAAAAAAGTACCAAGACCTTTGCCATTGCTACAAATGAAAGGAGATGGCTGGGTAAACTATCCTGGGTTAAAAAAATAATTATTATTATTTAATTTATATCCCACCTTTGTTACTTTTATAAGTAATTCAAAGCTATGAACAGACAATAATCCTTCCTCCTCCTATTTTACTCCAAATGATTTGTTAGCCCTTGACAAGATTGAGAAACTGAACAGTAGAGACTTCAGGAAGAGTATTGGAGGGTAGAATAACAGAATCTTTCTCATGCTTCCCCCTTTCTCAGCATTGTGAAATCTTTTCTTCTTCCTCACTGCTTTCCCAAGATGAATTCTGTCTAGATTTGTAGCTGGTCTAACCCTGAAGACAGAAAACCTCTCAGAAGGACAGCTATTGCAGTAATATTACTTTATTGCTTGTTGGCTTTTTAATGTTTTAACTAGATAACTTTGTGACCTGTTCGGTCATCCTTTGAGAGAATGGTAGTGCAATCGGATGTGAACAGAATCAGAGGTGGTATTCAGCAGGTTCTGACCAGTTCGGGAGAACCGGTAGGAAAAATTTTGAGTAGTTCAGAGAACCGGCAAATGCCACCTCTGACTGGCCCCGCCTCCATCTATTCTCTGCCTCCCAAGTCCCAGCTGATTGGCTGGGTCTTCTTTTTTTGCCCTGCACAGGAGAACAGAGCTGGAAAGCAGGTTAGTGGGGTGGGGAGGGAATGGAGATTTTGCAGTATCCTTTCCCTGCCATGCCCACCAAGCCACGCCCACCAATTCACATCATGCCCACCAAGTCACATCCACAGAACCGGTAGTAAAAAAATTTGAATCCCACCACTGAACAGAATGAACATTAATTTTTTTTGGTATGGTACTTGTTATGGACTAAGCCTCCGCAGCAGTAACAAGCCTAAATAGCTTTACTTTGCAGCAGGCTCGTAATCCTGCACTCCTCATTGACCCGCGAATAGCGAGTCGTGATTGGTCGTTTCTGGCCAGTCTGATTGGCTGTTAACGGGCCCCTCTAATTGGATGCTTGTGAAAGCGGTAAACTCAAATCATTGGTTGTTTTGACAGCAGCCAGCTGTATAAAAGAGCTGCTGCTGCCCAAGTATTTGCTCTGTTCTTATTTCACAATAAAGAATTGAAGTCACCGTTTGATGTCTCGTCTCCGTTCCTTGCGCCCATGCCCAGGACCTAACACTGGCGACGAAGGTGGGATACGGAGACGATAGAGCTGACTAAGTACGCATAGAACAAGACAGAGCACGTGGCTGAAGAGCGCACGCAACAAACGACAAGATGACCACCGGCGCCATACCACCCGTTCCATTCGACCCAGCAACCGAAGACTGGGACTCATATATAGATAGTTTCCAGATGTTCCTAGAGACCAACAATTTAAAAGATGCTACGCCTGGCAAGAAATGAGTGGTGTTCCTGACTCATTGCGGCCCCGCCGTTTTCAAAATGGCTAAAGCACTTGCCAAACCAGCAGAAGTGAAGACCATGGATAGGGATAACCTTGCCCCGATCCTCCGGGCCCATTACGCACCCTCAGTACCTACGCTGATACGAAGACACAAGTTTTACCAGAGGGACCAATGGAAGAACAAGAGCATTGGGGATTTCGTAGCCAACCTCCGGAACCTAGGAGGCCTTTGTGGTTTTGCAAACCTTGAGGAAGCCCTGAGAGACCACATAGTTCTGGGATTAGATGCACCATGTGTGCAGAGTAAACTCATGGTGAAAGGAGACATCAGCCTTGCAGATGTCATCACCAACGCTACTGCCGCAGAAGCAACCAGGAAGTCAGCCGCTCGAATGCGCCGAGTGAACGCACCACTTCCCCAACTCGCTAACAATAGCCCGCTCACCGCTGAGAAGCACGCTATCACCGCCCACCACGAAGACCTTGAGTCATCCTCAGACAGTGAGAAAGAAGAGGTCAACCGGCTCCGCTCGGAACGAGAGCAAAGGAACCAGATATGTCCGCGCCGATGTGCTGGTTGCGGGGCAAATCACCCGCGATCGGACTGCAAATTCCTCGACGCACTCTGCCATACCTGCAGGAAAAGAGGCCATATCGCGAAGGTCTGCAGAAGCAAGCGAGAGTCCAGTCCCAGCCGAAGGGAGAACAACCTCCACCGGGAGATAGGCAAACCACCTGAGAATTGGGACCGCCTGAACCACCAATGGAACAACCACTACTACTACAGAAATCAAGCACCTGCCTTTTCAACAAGATGAGAAGAGGCCCACCAAGCCACTACTATCAGCCACGCTTCATCGTTCGATGCAAAAAAGATCCGCGTAAGGGTTAGTATTGAGAATCGACCGTGCATGATGGAAGTCGATTCGGGATCATCCCTATCAATGGTATCCTGGAAAACCCTCAAACAGCTGATCCCTGCCATCTGCCACCAGGACATGCAACGAATCTCAGCATGCAATGAATCATCAGCACGCCCTCAGCCCTCAGCATGCAACGAATCATCCTGAAAGACTACCAGGGAAACAGAATTCCAGTTGTCGGTTCCAGCCACGTCCAAGTATCCTTCAAGGACCATACTGCGACACTTCCCCGACTGTCGTCGATCGTGACCGACCCAGCTTGTTAGGGTTACAGTGGTTCGTCCCACTCGGGATTGAACTAGCCGGCATACACCAAACCAGAAGCGACGACTGGGAAGAGGCTCTCATCCAGGAATTCCAGGACGTGTTTACAGGAACATTAGGCAAGTACAAGGGGACCCCTATATCATTTAATCTCAGCCCCGATCTAGCCCCCATTTGGCTTAAGCTTCGTCGGGTACCTTTTGCCTTAAAACCAAAGATCGACGAGCATCTAGATAAACTGATAGCCCAGGGTGAATTGGAACCGATTGACCTTGCCCGCTGGGAAACCCCGATAGTAACGCCCATGAAGCCAGATGGTTCGTTAAGAATTTGTGGGGATTACTGGGCCACCATAAATCATGCTCTTCAACAGAGCGCTTACCCAGTCCCGGTGGTTCAACACCTTCTTCATTCCCTGGTTGGCGGAAAAATATTTGCGAAATTGGACTTAGCTCAGGCATACCAGCAACTACCTGTCGACGCGACAACTGCAGAATCCCAGACAATAGTTACACATAGAGGTGCTTTCAAGTGCAATAGACTCCAATTCGGAGTAAGCGTGGCACCTGGCATTTTCCAAAGTTTAATGGAGAGACAAGGCATAAAAGGCGTCGTGCCTTATTTTGACGACATCCTAATAGGTGCCCCCACTAAAGAGTTATTTGTACAACGACTCAGAAAAGTTCTTCAGAAATTTAAAGATGCTGGCCTGAAGGTAAAAAGGGACAAGTGTCAACTTTGTACGGAGAGAGTGGAGTTCTTAGGATACCTTCTCGATAGACAGGGAATCCACCCTACCGAAAAAAAAGCTAACCACAATCAAAAACACCCTGAGACCTAGGAATAAGACAGACCTCCAAGCCTTCCTGGGACTCATTAACTTTTATAACATCTTCTTGCCCCAGAAGGCAACCGTAGCCGAGCCCCTACATAGACTTCTCGATAAAAAGGCTTCCTGGGTCTGGGGACGGCGTAAAGAGAGAGCGTTCCAAGAGATAAAAGACCTCTTAACCTCCGATGCTGTATTAATGCAATACAACGAGACTCTACCTTTGAAGGTTACCTGTGACGCCTCACCATTTGGAGTGGGAGCCATTATAAGCCATGTCCTACCAAATGGGAATGAGGCACCTATTGCGTTCTTTTCGAGAACTTTGTCTGAAACTGAAAGGAACTATAGTCAACTTGATAAAGAGGCTCTCGCTATTGTATCCACAATTAAACGTTTCCATGAATATGTAAAGGTAAAGGGGAGACCCTTTTCCATAATTACAGACCACAAACCGCTACTTGGTATTTTGACGGGAAACAAACCAACTCCCCATATCTCATCACCAAGAATGACACGTTGGTCAGAATTTTTAGCCGCCTACGATTACCAATTGCAACACTGCCCGGGAAAAACCATTCCCCACGCTGACGCTTTGAGCCGCTCTCCACTACCAGACATCATAGAGGACCCTGCTCCAACCTTAGCTGTATTGCAAATCGGAACCCTCAGATCGCCGCCGCTGATCGCTCGAGACATCGCCTTAGAGACAAAAAAGGACCCTGTTTTGGCACGAGTCCTCAGCTGGGTAGAACGGGGTTGGCCGGTCAGCGCAACCAGTGACACGTTCAAGCCATTTAGGAATCGTCAAACAGAGCTATTCTCCCAGAAAGGCTGTATAGTTTGGGGAGACAGCGTCATAGTCCTCGAGAAATTGCAATATAGGGTATTGAAAATGCTGCACGATGGACATCCAGGCATCGTGCGGATGAAGGCATTGGCCAGGAGTTACGCATGGTGGCCTGGGTTAGACAAACAGATAGAGACCTGGGTAGTGAAGTGCAGCAAATGTCAGGAGACTCGCTCTGCTCCTCCAAAAACACCCCCAACTCAGTGGGAAATGCCTCGAGGTCCCTGGTCCCGTATCCACATCGATTTTGCGGGACCCACAAGAGGACACACTTACCTCCTAACCATGGATGCCTATTCTGACTGGCTCGAAGCCCACAAGATGAAAAGCACCACCACAGAGGCAGTCACTAAAAAACTGAATAAGCTATTCGCTACCCACGGATTGCCGGATGTCCTGGTCTCCGATAATGGCCCCCAATTCACTGCCCTGCCATTCGAACAGTACCTGGCAGATCGGGGCATCCGCCATGCCTTAACATCACCAGCTCACACTGCAGCCAATGGTAGGGCTGAATGAATGGTTCAATTTGTAAAACAGACCTTGCACAAAATGGACCACGGTAACATTGACAACAAAATAAATCGGTTGCTTCTCCTCCAGCACATAATCCCAAACAGTACCATGAACAAAACCCCAGCTGAACTCCTGATGGGCCGGAAACTTCGCTCGCATCTCGATCGCCTCCACCCAAACTACGTGCTGGAACAACCCCCGGGATCCAGCAGCAAGTGTTGGGCATTCCAGGAAGGTGACCTCATGTTTGCAAAAAACTTCTCAGGCAACCCATTGTGGGTCCCTGCGACCATAACGCAACTTACGGGACCCCGATCCTATCGCCTGCAAACTGCAGATGGTAAGATGTGGAAATGCCATATAGACCAACTCCGTTCCAGATTAGCACCAGAACCTCTAGCTGTGGGGGGAAGGAACATTGAGGAGGCCAAAGAAGAAGAAATGATAATTGAAACCCAACAGCCGACACAACCAACCAGGGGATACTCACCATCCGAAGGAGAACCGAGCCAGGGAGTGGCCTCGCCGCGTGACAGCACTGCAATGGAAATGGATCCAGGGAACCCAGAAGACAGCATTGGCGTAAGCAGGGAAAGCAGCCCAGGGCCACAATCTTCACCATCCAACCCAGCTAGCAGCCCACCGGAACCAAAACTAGGACAGAAACCAGTGGAACAGCGCCGGTCAAGCAGACAGGTGAAGCGACCTGCCTATTTACGAGAATATGTCACCCCACCCCTCAGACGGAACCTAGGGGCGAGGGATGTTATGGACTAAGTCAACGCAGCGATACAACCCTAAACAGCTTTACTTTACAGCAGGCTTGTAATCCTGCACTTCTCATTGGCCCGCAAATAGCGAGTCATGATTGGTCGTTTTTGGCCAGTCTGATTGGCTGTTAATGGGGCCCCCTGATTGGACGCTTGTGAAAGCGGTAAACTCAATTCATTGGTTGTTTTGACAGCAGCCAGCTCTATAAAAGAGCTGCTGCTGCCCAAGTATTTTGCTCTGTTCTTTCTTGATAATAAAGAGTTGAAGTCACCGTTCGATGTCTCGTCTCCATTCCTTGCGCCCATGCCCAGGACCTAACAAAAAGCACCACCACAGAGGCGGTCACGAAAAAACTGAATAAACTATTCGCTACCCACAGATTGCCGGATGTCCTGGTCTCCGATAATGGCCCCCAATTCATTGCCCTGCCATTCGAACAGTACCTGGCAGATCGGGGCATCCGTCATGCCTTAACATCGCCAGCTCACCCTGTAGCCAATGGTAGGGCTGAGCAAATGGTTCAATTTGTAAAAAAGACCTTGCACAAAATGGACCAGGGCGACATTGATGACAAAATAAACTGGATGCTTCTCCTCCAGCATATAACCCCAAACAGTACCACGAACAGAACCCCAGCTGAACTCCTGATGGGCCGGAAACTGCATTCTCATCTTGATCGCCTCCACCCAAACTACACGTCTGAACAACCCCCAGGATCCAGCAGCAAGTGTCGGGCATTCCAGGAAGGTGACCCCGTGTTTGCGAAAAACTTCTCGGGCGACCCATTGTGGGTCCCCGCTACCATAACGCAACTTACAGGACCCTGATCCTATCACCTACAAACTGCAGATGGTAAGATGTGGAAGCGCCACAAAGACCAACTCCATTCCAGACTAGAACCTAGTCCTGTCTCAGCCCCTGAATATCTAACTGGGGGGGGAAGGAACATTGAGGAGGCCGAAAAAGAAATAACAATTGAAACTCAACAGTCTACACAACCAACCAGGGGATACTCACCATCAGAAGGAGAACCGAGTCAGGGAGTGGCCTCGCTGCGTGACAGCACTGCGATGGAAACAGATCCAGGGAACTCGGAAGACAGCACTGGCGTAAGCAGGGAGAGCAGCCCAGAGCCATTCGAAGGCACAGCGGGACCGTTTTCACCATCCAGCCCAGCTAGCAGCCCACCGGAACCAGAGCCAGGACAGAAACTGGTGGAACAGCGCAGGTAAGCAGACAGGTGAAGCGACCTGCCTATTTACGAGAATATGTCACCCCACCCCTCAGACGGAACCTAGGGGGGAGGGGTGTTATGGACTAAGCCTACGCAGCAGTAACAACCCTAAATAGCTTTACTTTGCAGCAGGCTCGTAATCCTGCACTCCTCATTGGCCCGCGAATAGCGAGTCATGATTAGTCATTTCTGGCCAGTCTGATTGGCTGTTAACGGGCCCCTCTAATTGGATGCTTGTGAAAGCGGTAAACTCAAATCATTGGTTGTTTTGACAGCAGCCAGCTCTATAAAAGAGCTGCTGCTGCCCAAGTATTTGCTCTGTTCTTATTTCACAATAAAGAGTTGAAGTCACCGTTCGATGTCTTGTCTCCGTTCCTTGCGCCCATGCCCAGGACTTAACAGTACTGTTGTTGCTTTGCTTTAAAAATTAAAGAAGAAAATATTGATTAATTAAAGAAGAAAGACATAAGATCAAGCTAAATCCAAAAATGCTAGGAAATTCCTGGCATTCAGACAAATCAGCTATCACTAACATTTACATATGATTCAAAGAAGACTTTTTTTTTTAAAAAAAAAAGCTAAGTAGGAAACAAAAAGATAGAATAACTTTCTCTCCAGCAAGTAACACCTGGAGAAGCAGGGATTATCACCAGACAAACAATCCTAAGCAGAAAACAGTACTTATTAGGGACCTACCACAGAGAAAACCAGAACCCTCCCACTAAAACTGGGAGGGCAAGCTACTATACATAAGCAGGGAGCAAACCTCATATTCATCAGCACTGACAATATCACCAGTCAGGTAATGAAACATCTGCAAGCAAATAACTGAGCTCAGTTAATTCCTGAGCTATAAATATTCTCTTCAATTGACATTGGAGATTTTTGTTCACAGCCGATCTTAATCTTAACACCTCGTTCAAAAATATCAAAAAGACTCTGCTGAAGCACACTTCTTGCTGACCAGGATAATTATGTCTAAATGAAGTCAAAAGTCTATATATTATACATTTAGGGCTGCAGAAACTTAATTAGAACACTGAATTTTCTTTACCGATATCCCTATAGCAGTAGGAGTTTAATCAGTTGATAACTTGACCTTTTGCCCATAAGGTAATTAAGAGAGCTAACAATAAAAAAAGAAGTCTCATCAAATAGTTAAAATCTTTTTAAAATACAGTAGTTGGGAATGAAAATACCTGGCTGAAAAGGAAAGGTTTTGGTTCTTAAATGGGGAAAAAAGGACTTTGGGGGCCATTAAGGAAGCAGTTCTGTTGGATGAATTTATTTATTTTGAGACATGAAGGATTGTTGCTCAGATAGACTAACTTGATTTCAAATTTCTTATCTCTAAAGATGTGGGTTATCTCAAATAGAGAAAAATAAGTGCAAATCAGGATCAGAACGATTGACTGTATTTATTCTACATGTACTAGATCAGTAATTGAATTGTCCCAGGAATATATTTTACTTTTTAAAGATCTTCATGCTTATAATTCTTTCCTCTCTATGTGCAGATACACTTGTCAGATGACAAAATTTCAAGCACCTGAATGTATTCTATGTTTGACATAATAAATACGTTAAACTTTTCACATGTCCTATGACTTCTGCAATTGCTGCAGTGAGAATAGAATAGAATAGAATTCTTTATTGGCCAAATGTGATTGGACACACGAGTAATTTGTCTTGGTGCAAATGCTCTCAGTGTACATAAAAGAAAAGATACATTCATCAAGAGTCAAGAATCATAAGATACAACTTTTAATAATAGTCATAGAGTACAATAAGCAATCAAATCATACTAAGAAACAGTCAATATAGATTGTAAGGATACAAGCGACAAAGTTACAGTTATACAGTGAGCAAATATGTTTGCCTTTTTGAAAATATTTACATTTAGTCAATGTAATATATTCTCAGTGTACTGATTAGACTCAATTCATATTGTTACAGCATAGAAAGCACTGTTACTTTTTCATGTGTCTATTATGTGAAGAACTGTTATGAACTAATAAAGGCGTTTAATAAAGTTTTAACAACCTTAAGTAAAAAGCAGGGTTCTAATCCTGCACTTCTGATTGGCCAATAATAGCGACATTGGATTGGTCCTTTCTGTGAAATCTGATTGGCTGTTAATGGGCCAACTCTCATTGGTTCAAGGGTTTAACACTTCCATGTTTTTCATTGGCTAATAGGACAGCAGCCAACCCTATAAAAGGGCTGCTGCTGCCCTAGGTGATTGCTCTGTTCAGTATGCTTAATAAAGAGTTGAAGTTCACTGTTCACTGCCTCGTCTCCGCTCCTTGCACCCATGTGCAGAACTTAACACTGGCGACGAGGGTGGGATGCGGAGACATCGGAGCTGACTGAACACTTACAGAGCACCAAACAGAGCACGTGGCTGAAGGCGCATCGACAATGGAAACCATGTCCGGTGACGCCATACCACCCGCTCCATTTGACCCGGCACAAGAAGACTGGGACTCATACATGGACCGGTTCCAGATGTTTCTGGAGACCAACAACTTGAAAGACGCAACTACGGGGAAAAAGCGAGCAGTGTTCCTGACCCATTGCGGGCCTGCCGTCTTTAAGATGGCCAAGGCACTAGTGAAACCGGCTGAGGTGAAATCCATGGACTGGGACATTCTCGTGCCCCTTCTTCGGGCCCACTATGCACCTGCTGTACCAACGCTTGTCCGAAGACATGAGTTTTATCAGAGGGACCAACGGAAAGGAGAGAGCATTGCAGATTTCATTGCGGACCTCCGGAACCTGGGAGGCCTCTGTCGGTTTGCAGACCTCGAAGAAGCTCTGAGAGACCGAATAATTCTGGGATTAGATGACCACTCGGCGCAGAGAAAGATCATGGCCAAAGGGGACATCGATCTTGCCGATGTCATCAAAGATGCTACTGCAACAGAAGCAACCAGGAAGTCGGCCACCCGAATGCGCCACACCAACGCACCGCTCCGTCAACTCGCCAGTGATATCTCACCTCGCCTAGAGAGGCACACAACAGCGACCCATCACGAGGACCTCGAATCTCCATCAGAAAGTGATGAGGAGGAGGTCAACTGGCTCCGGTCCGAACGCGACCAATGCAACCCACGGAATTGAAGACGACCGCACCAATGTGCGGGTTGTGGGGCAAACCACCCGCGATCAGATTGCAAATTCCTCGACGTGCTCTGCCATTACTGTGGGAAAAGGGGCCACATCAGGAAGGTCTGTAGAAGCAAGTGAGGATCCAGCCCAATTCAGAGAGAAAACAACTACCGCCAGACCACAGGGAATCGTCCTGTGAGTCGGGAACACTTGAACCACCAATGGAACAACCACTCCTACAGAAATAAAACACTTGCCACTTCAACGAGATGGGAAGAGGCACACCAAACCATTACCATCGGTCACGCTTCATCGTTAGATGCAAAGAAGATCCGAGTGAGGGTCGCCATCGAGAACCAACCTTGCGTGATGGAAGTTGACTCAGGGTCGTCCCTCTCGATGGTTTCCTGGAAGACCCTCAAACAGTTAATCCTTGCCATCCGGCGTCAAGACCTCAGAGCCCAAAGAATTATACTCAAAGATTACCAGGGGAATCGAATTCCGGTCGTTGGCTCCAGCCAAGTCCAAGTATCATTCAAAAATTGTACTGCATCACTACCGCTGACCGTCGTCGATCGTGACCGGCCTAGTTTATTAGGCCTTCAATGGTTCGCCCCACTCGGGATCGAGGAAGCAGCTTGATAAATTAATAGCCCAGGGTGTTTTAGAACCAACTGACCACGCCCATTGGGAAACCCCAATCATAACACCCATCAAACCGGATGGATCGTTAAGAATTTGCGGGGACTACCGGGCCACCCTCAATCACGCCCTACAAGAGAACGCTTACCCGGTGCCGANCAACACCTCCTCCATTCCCTGGGGGGTGGAAAAATCTTCGCTAAATTGGATTTAGCGCAAGCGTACCAACAACTACCCATAGATAAAAAAACCGCAGAAGCGCAGACTATCGTTACGCACCGAGGCGCTTTTAAATGCAACCGACTCCAATTCGGAGTGAGCGTAGCCCCAGGGATTTTCCAAAGTCTGATGGAGAGACTTTTACAAGCGATCAAGGGAGTTGTACCATATTTTGATGATGTTTTAACTGCGGCCCCTAATAGAGAAGTACTAGAGAAGCGTCTTAGAATGGTCCTCCAAAAATTTAAAGACTCCAGCCTAAAGGTTAAAAAAAATAAATGTCAAATGTGTACAGAGAAAGTAGAGTTCCTGGGGTACCTCCTCAATAAGCAAGGAATTCACCCCACTGAGGGCAAACTAAGAGCGATCAAAAACACACCAAGGCCTAAGAAAAGAACAGACCTCCAAGCTTTCCTGGGGCTCATTAACTTTTACAACGTCTTCTTGCCCCAGAAGGCGACCGCAGCTGAGCCCCTACATAGACTGCTCGACAAAAAAGCCACCTGGGTTGGGGACACCGAGAGGAGCACACATTCCGAAAAGTGAAAAACTTACTAACCTCCGATGCTGTTTTAATGCAGTATAACGAGACTTTGCCTTGAACCATTACATGTGATGCGTCACCGTTTGGAGTAGGAACCATTTTAAGCCATGTGTTACCAAACGGAAGTGAGGCTCCTATTGCTTATTTTTCAAGGACCTTATCGAGGGCTGAACGCAACTTTAGCCAAATTGACAAAGAGGCTCTTGCTGTTGTATCTGCTGTGAAATGGTTTCATGAATATGTGTATGGACGAGCCTTCACGATAATTACCGATCACAAGCCCTTGCTGGGGATTATTGCGGGAGACAAACCAACCCCTTATATATTGTCACCCAGAATGACTCGTTGGTTGGAGTTCTTAGCTGCGTACAATTATAAATTGCAACATCGCCCGGGGAAAGCCATTCCCCACGCTGACGCATTGAGCCGTGCCCCATTTCTGGAAACTGTCGACGACCCAGCTCCAACCCTCATGACACTCCAGATTGAAACCCTCCATTCACCGCCGCTAACAGCCAGAGACATCGCTATCGAAACGAAATGAGATCCTGTCCTGGCGCGAGTTCTCAGCTGGGTCGAACGAGGATGGCCAGCAGACCAAACCCCTGACGACTTTGCCCCTTTCAGAAACCGGCAAACAGAGCTTTTCTAGCAGAAGGGCTGCATCCTATGGGGAGACAGAGTCGTTGTCCCAGAGCGGTTACAACGAACAGTTTTGAAAGCATTGCATGATGGTCACCCCAGCATCGTGCGTATGAAAGCGCTCGCACGAAGCTACGCATGGTGGCCAGGCATTGATAAGCAGATCGAAGCCTGGGTGAAGACTTGTCTAAAATGCCAAGAAGTCAGCAGTGCTCCACCTAGAGCGATTCCAACGAAGTGGGAAACTCCCCGGCGGCCATGGTCCCGCATCCACATTGACTTTGCGGGACCTACTAAGGGACATACGTTCCTCCTAACAGTGGATGCCTATTCCAACTGGCTTGAAATCCACAAGATGAAGACTACTACAACGGAATCAGTCATCCGCAAATTATATAAACTATTCGCAACACATGGACTGCCAGACGTTTTAGTCTCCGATAACGGACCCTAGTTCACTGCCCTGGCGTTTGAACAATACTTAGCGGACCGGGGCATCCGCCATGCGGTAACCTCACCGGCGTACCCTGCGGCCAATGGAAGGGCCGAGCCCATGGTCCAATTTCTTAAAAAAACTCTCCACAAGATGGACCATGGGGACATTGACGACAAACTGAATAGAATACTCCTACTCCAACACATCACCCTGCACAGCGTAACCAACAAAACGCCAGCTGAACTGTTGATGGGATGCAGGCTTCGCTCCCACCTCGACCGTCTCTACCCGGCCTATGTGCCAGAGAAACCCTGTGGATCTAGCGGAAAGTGCCCTGAATTCAAGGTAGGTGACTTAGTCTTCGCTAAAAATCTTTCCAGCGAACCGTTGTGGGTCAAAGCAATCGTAACCCAAGCCACCGGGCCCAGATCGTACTGCGTACAAACAATGGACGGGAAAATATGGAAACGCCATATAGATCAGCTTCGCTCTAGGTTGCAACCCAGTTCCCACGACTCCGGTAACCCTCAAACTGAGGGGGGAGGGGATGTCGAGGGAACCGAATTCGAGATGCTGGATGACGAAATTGAAGAAAGTCAGCAGCCAGGCGCGTTCCATGAAGAAGAATCAGGAAGGGGATGTGCCTCGCCACAGAGAAATACCTCAACGGAGGCGAGCCCGCAGGAACCGGAGGACAACGATGACAGAATTAGCGGCGCCGAGTCGTCCTGTGGGGATGCGGAACCGCCTGTACTAGATAAATCAAAAAACGTTCCACCGGAACCGGACTACAGACAGGAACTGGTGAGACAGCGCAAATCTAATAGGCAATTGAAATGACCTGCATATCTTCGCGATTACGTTACCGCACCCCTCAAACGGAACCTAGGGGGGAGGGGTGTTATGAACTAATAAAGGCGTTTAATAAAGTTTTAACAACCTTAAGTAAAAAGCAGGGTTCTAATCCTGCACTTCTGATTGGCCGATAATAGCGACATCGGATTGGTGCTTTCTGGGAAATCTGATTTGCTGTTAACGGGCCAACTCTCATTGGTTCAAGGGTTTAACACTTCAATGTTTTTCATTGGCTAATAGGACAGCAGCCAACCCTATAAAAGGGCTGCTGCTGCCCTAGGTGATTGCTCTGTTCAGTATGCTTAATAAAGAGTTGAAGTTCACTGTTCACTGCCTCGTCTCCGCTCCTTGCACCCATGCGTAGAACTTAACAAGAACCCTTCAGACACCACCTATGTATAGTGTAAGAAAATCTTGTAATACCATTTTAGTACTTCAAGAGAAATCAAGCATTCAAACAAAATATATGATTGCTTATATAGCAAAACATTTTGGTTACCTTGCCAGTAAATCTTTGGATAAAATGAATTTTCTCATCAGTGTAGGTTTGATAGAACAGGCAGAAAATGTATTCAGTATTTCTTTTATATATGGATGCATCTTTCTAGCAGCTGGGTACAATCCTTATATTCATTATAATTTGCTGGAAAAAATTAACAAAATTCAATCGGTTAGTGAAGTAGTGATTAGATTGTCATTGTTATGCATTACTGTAAAGCAAGCTTTAATCTTATTTAACAGTTATTGTGCTGTTGTCCTACATACATGTTTTCCCCCTCCCACAATATTTGGTGCTCTGATTTTGTTCTCTATTCCTCAAGGCTTTCAAAAATATGACAGATCAAAAAAGATTCCTATTTTAATCCTGTACACTGGCATTATTATTGAAGAAAAAAAGTGTGGAACACATTACTGTCATGGTGCTCCACCATATGCTCTAAGACCAGTGACTATCTTGCTGTGGAAGATTAATTTAGTAATGATTTTTGCAAATATGGCACAGAATGCATTTGTTATTCCTGAAAAGAGAAGGAAGAAGGCAGCTTAAAGTTTTTACAGAAAGCTGCTCTGACTAGCCGTCTTCTTCCTGTTAACTGCCCATTTTAAACAATTGTCATGTGAAAACAATCCCAGGGCTTCTTATGTCAATTAATTATTTGCATAGATTTAAAAACATCTGCCTCCAGATGACTTTGGGCACTGTACAAAATAAAACCCAGAACAATGGAATGGCCTGGGCAAATAGCCAAGTTTTCAAAGCTTGATGCCATCATCCGGGTGAGAAGCACATAGATCTTTGAGCGGATATTATTCTGGGGGCAGGTGCCACAACAGAGAAGTCATATATCTGGGATCCCAATTGATGGCATTGCTTAATGGACAGACCTCAAACACATTATTATACTTGCAGCCATTGAGGACTTTGGTGGCTTTCAGAGGAGTTGTGTTTTGAAATGTGAGATATAAATATTTTAAATAAGCAAACAAAACCTGCATTTTGAAAAGATCCTGTGAGGGTTTCATAAAAGGGAATAAAATTATGGTGCTGCTGCAGCTCTTTTTAACCAGAGCATTATATTGTTGGGAGAAATGTCACTAGTGGAATTCCCCCTTCTGCTCAGCTTCAATGCTACTACATAAATATTAATTTTGATTTGGTTGAACAGTATGCTCAGCCATTTTATTTCCAGTATCAAACTTTTGTTTGTTTACTTCTGCTGGTATTTATTTTCTTATGTGCCATACAGGTTGATTTTTGTTTAAGGATCATTTGGATATAATTTTGTGCAAATTCAGTCAACAATGAGGCTGATTCTCGCTTTGCCAGCCAAAAATAATCATTTAAGTCAAGCTGCTGCTGCTGGCTCCTGGCACACCGAGATAGCTGAGGTGGCTTACTTATCTTCATAAGAAGTCATTTACTGGGATTTTAAATTACAAATCCATGAGGCTAACCCTTTGAAAGCAGCCCCAAATGTAAGCTGAATACTAAGTAAATTGCATTTCTTCTTTCTCTACTTTCTTCCCTCTAGTCTATCTGTTACTCATAATAATAAATTCACAAAAGCAGGAGAATTAAAACAATGGACAGTGCAACCGGTAACACTCCAAAGGACACCTGATTTAGTTCAGGGAGGTTTATTCTTAAGTAAACATTCCAAGGGGTCACCTCTATCTCCTTCCTGGGAACAAGTTCTATTGAAATCAACCATTGGAGCTTATTTTTGTGTAGACACCTACAGGTATCTGTTGCAGTTTCTTTGTAGGGTTTTACTATCTGAGTCAGTGTGCTTAGAACTGCAGCCTAAGTATGTAGGTAAGGTGCTGAGACAGAGGAAAAATAATTAAGATTACAGAATGAAACAGTTTTGGAAGGCTTGATTCAAAGTATTTTCTTTTCTTGAAAGTTGCACACATGGAACAGTGATTCTCTAGAAGACACTGTAATGTTCCCTGAGATTCCATTATATTATTTGATCCATGCTGCATTTGTTTGAGTATACTTCCTACATAATTAATTATTATGTCAAGCAATGCACTGTAGGTATAATAATAGAAGTACAATAAAGAATCTAGTTTTCTTTTGCAGTACATTTTCCTTTTCAATTTAAGATATTTCCTTTTTCTAATCCTCCACTCTGAGAAGTGAAGGCAGTATAAAATATCTACATTTAACTTGCAGAGTAATTTATAATTTGGCTCCCTTCTTAACACATTCTATGCTAATGGAAACATAAAGAAGTATTTATACTGTAGGTGCATTAAGAGCAAAAACTCAATGTACACAAAGTATTGATGTCTTGATTTGAAATAATGTTACATAACTGATTGATGGATTGTGATACATCCTGACTGTAGAACATGCATAACTTATCCGCACTAAATAGGTTTACTTGGGCATATTCCCACTAAATTCATTTAATTTAAACATTAATCTAATCAATCCATGAATACCTCTGCATATAATTAGACTGGCACCTGTCTAATGGGAAAGACTCTGGGTACCTACACTGGAATTTCTGATCTTACAGTAAATTGATTATTAATGTTACAAATAATCAATATTAGATTCCATAGCAACTGACTGATCTAGTTATCTTTTAATTCAGTCTTTTTCACCTTTAAAATGAGGTGTGGTGTAAATGGGCAAAGAATGCTTCTGATATGATATGGGCCTCTCCTATTGTTAAAGAACAGCACTTGTCAATCACCTCTTTATATTCACTTTAACTTACATTGCAAATTTTGTTGTCTCTATACAAGCTTTGGAAAAGCTCTTAAAGGACTACAGAGCAGACATTAAACTCTCCAAATGGGCATCGCCCCCTCAAGCATCATTGCCATCAGTTCCAGAAAGCACACACCGCTACATATGAATCATCATACTCATTCATTCTTGGGTTTCTCAATAGTCCAATCACTTTTACTGTATCTTTCACTTTGTCACCATTTTACCCTTCAATTATATTAATTCCAAATGTATGCAGTTGTCCACAAAGGTCATTCCTGGTTCTTCTAGCTGTCACCCAGTCTACAGATTCCTAGTATGATATGTCACCCATAACAGCCTTGTTGATACCTAGTTATCTTTTCTGACATGCATTTTAGCTCTTTTATTCAAATTTAAACTTACATCTTCACTTTCTTTGATGGATCTATTACATCCTCTCCCTTTCTTTGTTCACAGATTCACAACATTACACTTAAGGACCATTCGTTAAGGGATGGTAATAGCACTGAGCAAGTGGTTCTTATGACCAAACTTGTACTTACACCAGTCATGCATCCCACAGTCACCATTTGTGATCTTCACTGCCTGCTTCTGACAGCAAAATCAATGGGGAAGCCAGCAGGAGGTCTCGTGTGACAACCACACAATATTGTGCTTATTGACATAGCAGGATTTGCTCAATAAAAGGTGATCAAAAGTGCCTAAATGTCATCACTAAGAGGTGCAGTCACATGGTTTATGCTTTACAGCCCTGTTGCTTAGCAAAAGAAATTCTGTTGCCAATTACTATTGGAGTAGCTCTGGTTTATTTATGATCTTTACCATTTCCTTCTTTTTATATTCTAAGTTAAAATAATATTGCATAATTTACTCTTTAAGATAATCTCAACTTCAGGAATTCTGGGGGTGAACTTTCTTAGTCAAAAACACCCTTCTTAGAAACCGTGGACTCTGAGTGCAATCGGGGAAACTCCAGAGACAACACCACTATTTATTAATTATATAAATAGACTACCTTTGAATTTGTAAACAGAGTAAATAGTTTCATATTTGCTCATTAAGAATGTAATTGTGATGTGCTTTTTAACATTTTTGCTGAATAAATAAATAAATAAACATCCTTCTTAGAAACATCCTTCTGCTGGTTAATGACCACAATAATATTATTCGATTTAATTTGAGAAACAGCATTCCCCCTCTGTTTTGAGAAACAGCACCCCAAGGATAGAGTAGCTCCCTCTCTATTACTCTTCTGGAAAGCTTTTAAGCATTTTAAGCTATTCTCAAGGGGTTGGAACTGTTGTGAAGTGGGAATCTCCTACTATCTGTGTGCTGATGTTTATTATTTTGGTGCATGGTTTATTGCAATGGTAATTGGCAGTTGTTTTGTTTGTATGTACGGCTGATGTATTGTTTTTAATCTTTTTAAAGGAGAGGGTTTTGGGTATCTCCGTGAATTAGGACAGGAAATAAACCCAAACTAATAAATACATGAATAAAAATATTGATAAACCAGATCATATATTGATCTTTGCTGCCCATCATTTCTTTGATCAATTAACATAATAATAAGTTTTTTACATAATGCTTTTTAGTAAAATAGGGAAGGCATAATCCAGGTTACCATTCTTAATTCTCCTGTGCCACAGGAAGATTTTTTACTAATGTAAGCCGACTGTTAGACAATTAGGGTGCATTTTGGCCAGAATGCCAATGGCACAACAAAGCAAATTTTACCCCAAGTATGTTTGTGCTGCTCCACATAAGTTAAGACCTTTGATTTGGAGACTCTTTTGCAAGCCCCCAAGCAATAATTTAACAGGAAATAAATGTGCTATGCTGGAGTTGTGTGTCATGATAATATCAATATTATTACAGGTCTAAATCTATACACATCTGTATCTACAGAGACTCATGGACACAATGTAAACATAGGGCAGTTTCTCCTCCAGAAAAGGAACAGTTTCATTCTGTAAAAGTTAATTAATGGAAGTCAAATTATGTTTATATAACTGTGTTCAGACTGATGCTAATAGTAACAGCTATGAAAGATCTAAAATGACTTGAAACCAGTATGAATGTGAAAGCATTTAATAGCCATATACAAACTTCAGATCCCTTTGACTAGTATCAACATCTGCAATCTCTTTAAAGCTATATGGGCTTATCTAATCTGCTTTTTATGGGTTCCCTCATTAGCCACAAAACTCTACATAAGGCTGTGTGGGTAACAAGTGGACCTTTTAATTTATTTATAAGATTTGTATGGCTATCCACAACAATCCTCTGTATCCATAGATGACACTGAGAACCTTTTTATTTATTTATAAGATTTGTATGGCTATCCACAACAATCCTCTGTATCCATAGATGGCACTGAGAACCCATCAGAGTGGACAGAGCCACACGGTTGACCCATTTTGATTTTTTTAAAAAATTAGGGATCAGTTTTACAGAGGTGATAACATCCAATGAACCTGCAGGAGCTTAAGGCACTCAGCCTATCTCTTAAACTCAGTTAATCTTAGGGATGTTTTTCATCAATGGATAGGAAATATAAAAAGATAAAATTGGGTTCTTAAAAATCCAATTTGATTCCTTAAACTGAACAAATAAAGATAAATAAATAAATATTAGCAAAAGATCTCAATGCTAGGCTCTCCTTGGTGTCCGTGGGCAAGGCAGAAATGAGTTGAGCAATGCCCAGGTTGAAAAGCATGGCCCATCTTGGACAATGATGGCATGTAGTGTCACTTCTGTGAGGAACTCTTTACTTCTGCTTGCTCAAGACTTTAAGATCATCTCCTTCTGTCACCCTGCTCAGCTGCTACAGTATATTATCCAGAGCATCTAGATACATGCTTGAAGTTGCTATAATGGGGTCAGCTTCTGCAGATACTTCCATGCTTAGTATGGACATCTCTACAGTATAATCCTATAAGTGTTCAAAACTGTGTGTTAGTCAACTGTTGCAAAGAATATGTATCATTTGCTTGAGTGACATCATTTGATGTGGTGAGTTAGAGCAGGGGTTACCAATCGGTGGGCTGGGACCGCTGGTAGTCCACAAGAAAATTTTGGTTGTCTGCAGAGAAATGTCACCCACAAAGCACCCTGCAAAGCAATTAATCCAGGCTGCACGGGAACACACGGCTGCACTGCCCACATGGCCTGTGGGAACACAAGGCTTGTGTTGCTTGCATTGCGAACAACATGAGGTCGTGAGGGGAGTGGGAAAAGGGTCTCTGCTGCTTCTGCTTTTTCTGCAGAGACCCTGGGAAAATCCCCCCAAAAGTCTGCAGGAAAATCCCTCACCCCGTTTTCCTATTGATCGATCATTCTTTAATTGGGATCGCAGGATACCGTCTCTCTCCCTCCCTCCCCCTCCCTTGAGAATGGAGCTGAAAAGCAGGTTAGGATTGTGGCTACCTTGGAGAGGGGTGGGGGTGTATGAGGGATGTGTGTGTGTGTGTGAGAGAGAGAGAGAGAGAGAGAGAACATCACCGCCAGCTCTCTGAGGTTAGATTGGATATTTCTCTCTCTCTCTCTCTCTCCCACCAACATCAGCAAGCCACCGTCACTCAAAATTCATATTAGTGGTTCATGGGATTTAAAAGTATGAGTTTGGTGGTCCTTGAGGTCCAAAAGGTTGACGACCTCTGAGTTAGAGTGTTCCAGTTCTGGAATCCCCGGGGGAGGCTAAAGCTGTGCTCCAGTGAGAGAATGCGGGCTCATGGGTTTCTTAGATGTCTTGTAGACATCTGGGATGGCTGCTGTCAGAAAAAAAATTGAGCATTGGTGGGAATTTGCTTGACCTAGCACTGCAACTGTATTACAGCATTAATAACATTAGATGACTCTTAGATCAGTTAGCAATGATCTGCCTGTCCTCAATCATGTTTTTTTTTTGTCTTCAATCAAACTGCTTTCCATTTGCTCCCTGTTGATAGTTCCTTAGTTTCCCCTGAGGCTGATGTTAAAATGTCTGGTCTCTAGCTTTCTTCTTTGTTCCAGAATTGATTCAGTTATAAAATAGTTCATTATCAGTGCCCTCCAGCCTTCAAGGACTATTTACTAACAACAGATGGCTAATCCTATAGGGTAGTTTGAAGGAAATGTTCTCTGCTGCTCAAAACGTAATTATAGAGGCCAGTGACTTCCACAGTAAATAGCATTATATAAATGCATTCTCACAAAATCTCCCGATGCCAACAGCACACTCCTATATAGCACATCCAATAGCATCTGAAAGATATGGGTTCATTTAAAGCATAATAGTGACACCACTTTAAAAGAGTCAGGGCACAATCAACAAGTGGTAAATAACTTTCTGTACTCCATGATGTTCTTTTTTTTCTTCCTGTCTCATTTTTCTCATCTGCCTAAAGCTCCTTGGACATGGTTGATATGCACACAGTCATTCATGTTTATGTAACTGCTAACATGTGAAGTTGCACTTTCTTATCTCAGCATTCCTGTGGAAACTGAGAATGAGCACAATGACATTTTGAATGGAATTAACATTTCATGGGGTGCAGATCTTTTGACTATTGAAATAAATCTTCACTGAGCAGTACAGTAAGTTAGTGATTGGGGGTTTACTCCAGATATTTGGTTCTGGCCAAGGACATAAGTGTCATGGAATGTCAACATAAAATATATGCTGTAAAAATTAAATATATCAAGTCTAACATTTCTAAAGAATTGGTGACTACTTCCAGGAATTCCAACTATAATTGGTATTTTAATCAATTTGTATATTTTTATACTACACTATACAGATAGCCTTTGACTTACAACTATTGGTTTCGTAACTGTTCAAAGTTACTACAGCACTGAAAAAAGTGACTTATGACTATTTTTCACACTTATGACCATTGCACTATCCCCATGGGCACATGATCTAAATTCTAACACTTGCAACTGATGGCATATTAATGATGGTGGCAGCGTCTTGAGGTCATGTGATCACCTTTTGTGACCTTCTGACAAGCAATGGGGAATCCAGGTTCACTTAACAACCATGTTACTAGTTTAACAAGCAAAATGATTTACTTAACAACTGTGGGAAGAAAGGTCGTAAAATGGGACAAAACTCATGTAACAACTTATTTGTTCCAGCTATATACCAATAAATCTGTTTTCATTATTACTAAATTTGTGCAGTTGGTTAATATTAGAATAAAATGTACTTTGAACAGACAAGAAGACTACCTGTATCCATTCATTTGTTGTGTTAGATGGTGCACTAAACAGGGTTCTTTATAAGAAATTAATTGGATAAAAAAGTGCACATGTTGAATTAAATTTATTCTTCCCCTTTTTTAAAAAATATAGCTTTCCATTTGCTATAGTATATCTTGATTGAGATATCTGCAGGATCTTTTGTTTGTGCTGCATTCCGTAGCTGCATTACATCTGTACTAGTTTCTGTGATAATGACCATTATTTGCCAAACTTATTTTAGTCTGTGATGCTTCTTTAAATGTTTGTTGTTATGTTATGTTCTGGACAAAGAATGGAGGAGAGGCCAGAGTGATTTCTACCAGCTCTTTATTCAATACTTCCTGCGAGGCAGATGAACTCCCTGGCTGACACAGCTCCTTTTTATATGAAACTGATCAACCAAATAACCAATCAGGATAGAGTATTTTCCCGCTCCAACAGAGGACCAGAATGAGAACTTCAACTGACAACTATACACTATACATAACTATACATAACAGTTGTGCTACTATTTCCTTTCCCTTATTCTGATGATAAGCTTTCTACTCTGACTTTCCTTCAAACACAGCTTATTTGCCTACTGTGAATTCCCATCAAACCATTTATATGATCAAATTGTACACCAGGCAGCCTTTAATATTACTCGGGGGTGTTTTCTAGACTGCAATATGTTCCCTTTAGGACACGCACTTAATGTATTTGATGATCAACAGTCATCCATCTATGCTCTGAGATAGTTTAATTTAGGCCGGCTGTCAATCACAACAAGTGGCACTGTGTAAGTACCTTTGAGCATCATGACAGTTGTGTCTAGAGTATCACAAGGGTCTATTGGAGCATCTGTTGTCCAGTATTGTTCTCTATTGTTATAAAACTGCTATAAGTTGTCAGAATGAGAAAGACCTAGTTCTGTTTTTCTGTGATATATGAAATAAGAAATTGAAATACAATGATGAGTTGGTTGGAGATTATGAAACTGAGTATGAATGTTGCTGAGATGGAAAATCCATGAGTGAATGTGTCTTGGTCTTTTGGAAATTCAAGTTGTTGAAATTGTAAATATTCACATTCTAACACATAATCCGTAGGAAGAATAAAATGTGGCTTAGCAGAACACACGTTTCGCAACTTCACCCTTCTTAATGGGCTACACTGGGCGCTGGCTATTTAGCGCAGGGGGAAGAGAGAAATGACACTGGGAACAATGTGTCTGTATTGGTGCCTAACATTTGTCAGTCTCATAGTTGAGCTTCCTGACCCCAACTGTGGATTTTAGACCCTGGATCCTGTCTTGACTCTTGGACTTGGCTCTTAGACTTGCCTTTGTCTTGAACCCTGTTCTCCAGACCCTGGATGGTGGACCTTGCATTTTGTACCTTGCCTTGGTTCTATTTTGTTTTATCTTGTGGACTGCTCCAGCTTCATAGATTCGTGCTGGAGTTATTCCAGAACTGGGAACTTGTTTGGGGGGAGGTTTGCCTTGTCACTGGAATGAGGATTTTCTGGGGAAGACTCTTGGAAGGCTTGGAAAACTTCAATAAATTCCTTGAATTCTCCATGGTGTGTGTCCATATGAGCTGGAGCAGGACAGTCAGCCATACTGGATTTAATTCTCATTAACACAGATGAAATAATAGTAGGTGTTGAAGTTACAGAAATTTTGAGGATGAAGTGAGATGATCGTGCAATATTGGAATTCAACATTATGCAAGCACAAGCAATAGAAAAAAGTCAAACTAGAGTTCTGGATTACAAGAGAGCTAAGTTCAATAAACATAGAGAGAGCTTGAGAAGGATTCCATGGATGAGAATCCTCAAGGGGAAATCAATCCAGAAGTTTGGGAAACTTTGAAAAGTGAGATTATATATAATCTGTGAACACCTAGAGGCTAATGAAGTCATAACCAGAAGCCAACATGGGTTTGTCAAAAGCAGTTCATACCAGACAAATCTTCTTGCATTCTTTGACAAAGTGACAAAATTAGTGGACCAGAGAAATGCTGTGGATATCATTTACTTGGTCTTCCAAGGCTCTGTCTTAGCCTAGTACTCTTCAACATCTTTATCAATGATTTAGATGAGGCGATAGAAGGAGAATTTGCAGGCAACACCCAGTTGGCAGGAATAAACAACACTCCAGAACAGGGGTGGGCAATTAATTTCTGTTNTTCGCGGGTACTTACATGTATGGCATTCAGCTTTGTTCGGGTATTTTCCCACGTCATTGTAGTTGTTCTTTTAAAGTTGAAGCAACGTTTCAGCAGAATCTCATCTGCCATCATCACGCTTTTGTATAGTGTATATTTTATATTTTTGTATATTTGTATATTTTTTATATTGTATATTTGTATTTTGTATACACTATACAAAAGCCTGATGATGGCAGATGAGATTCTGCTGAAACGTTGCTACAACTTTAAAAGAACAACTACAATGACG
>BHEV01031668.1:0-10009 GCA_004319985.1 Emydocephalus ijimae | reverse complement strand
TGACCTGAGGAAAAGATCTTATTTTCTGAGCTTCTGTGGGGCTGCAGTTTTTGACACAGCCTCAGCATTAGTGTCCCCACGGTCTGTTAAGGCTATTCCCTGGGAGGAGTTGCAAGGAATTCTATCTAACCACTACTCCCCCAAACTCTCTCAAATAGCTAGGAGGCTAGCTTTTAGAAAGAGAATTCAGGCTGAAGTTAGTCAGTATATGGCAGCCTTAAGATCAGCTGCCATACACTCTGGGTTTAGGGATTACTTAGAAGACATGTTGTTGGACCAAATTGTAGGAGGAGTTAGAGACCTTAAATTACAGAGGCGTTTACTAGCTTAAAAGAACCCTAAATCCGGCAATTGAAAAAGCTCAGGCTGCTGAGCTATCAGAGCTGTCAGCAGCTGAGATTCGGGAGAACCCCATAAAGCAAGGGAACTCTGCCATTCACTTTGATGAAGTGTCCCTAGAAGAGGAACCACTTGAGGTAAACCACCTCAGGCTACCAAGGCCCCCACCAGAGGTGCCTAGAAGAAACGCCAACCCAACAGCCAGACAGCAACCTAATTGTCTGAGCTGTGGGGGGGGGGCACATCCCAGGTCTAACTGCAGATTCAGAAACGCCATCTGCCTAAACTGCCAGAAAAAAGGCCACATAGCTAGGGTTTGCCAGGCTGAAACAATCTTCTCACAAAGACCTCAAGCTGCTGCCTCCTTCCAAAGGCAAGTTGAAGATTGCTACACTTGTTACCACTCTGACAATACCACCCCTGGATCTAACAAAATAAGCATTTTTGTCTTCCTAGAAGGCAAACCCTGTCGGATGGAGGTGGGCACCAGGTCTGCCCTCTCAATCATCTCGTGGGCCACCCTGAAGAAGCTGCTCCCTACACTCTCCAAGAAGAAGCTGCTCAACTGCCACCTGACTCTTCAAGACTATCAGGGGAAGACCATTCCAGTCCTAGGGAAAGGCAAGTTCCTTATTCAATTCCAGATCTTTAGAGGCCACTTGCCTCTGGTGGTTGTAGATGGTGCCCTTCCCAGCTTGCTGGGGCTAGATTGGTTCCCTTCCCTAGGCCTTAGTGTTACTGGTATTCACTCTGTGGTGAATACTGAGGTAGATACCCTTTTCAGGGACTACGCTGATGTTTTTAGTAATGAGCTGGGATGTTATTCTGGTACCCCTATCTCATTTGATGTGAGCCCACAAGCCACCCCCATTCGTTTAAAACCTCGTAGAGTCCCATTTGCCATTTGCCCTAAATTGGATCTGGAACTAGATAAGCTAATTAAACAAGGGGTACTAGAACAAGTAGATTTCGCAAAATGGGAGACCCACATAGTCACCCCCCTAAAAAAAGATGGCAGCGTGCGAATCTGCGCAGACTATAAAACGTCCCTCAACCTATATCTCTAAATTAGTGCATACCCAGTCCCTGTAATTCAACACCTGCTGCACTCTTTCGAGCCAGGCACAATCTTCGCAAAACTTGATATGTCTCAAGCATATCAGCGGTTCCCAGTAGACAACCACACTGCTGACTTGCAAATAATAGTTACCCACAGGGGCGCTTTCAGATGTAAACGTTTACAATTTGGAGTTAGTGTGGCCCCAGGTATTTTTCAGTCCCTGATGGAAAGGATCCTCTAGAGACACCCAGGGGTAGTTCCATACTTTGATGACATTTTAGTCTCTGCCATTAACAAAACACAATTATTACTCAGGGTTAGGTCAGTTCTTGACCGTTTTAGGCAGCATGGGTTAAAATTAAAAAAGGACAAGTGCACCATTGCCACTAAGCAAGTAGACTTCCTTGGTTATTGAATTGATGCCTCTGGAATCCATCCCATAGAAACAAAAGTTAGGTCCATACATGAGGCACCTACTCCCTCTAACAAGACAGAGCTACAAGCCTTTTTAGGACTACTGAATTTCTATGCAGCTTTCCTGCCACACAAGGCTTCTATAGCTGAACCTTTACATAGACTCTTAGATAAAAAAAGCCCACTGGCACTGGGGGCAGAAAGAAGCCAATGCTTTCCAAGCAGTTAAATCCCTGCTAACTTCAGATGCAGTATTGGTCCAATTTAACCAAGAACTTCCCCTAGTTTTAGCTGCAGATGCTTCACCTTTTAGCATAGGGGAAGTACACAGCCACAGGCTACCCAATGGCTCCGAGGCCCCAATTGCCTTCTTCTCAAGAACATTCTCCACAGCAGAAAGGAACTATAGTCAAATTGACAAGGAAGCCTAAACAGCAGTGGCTGCTGTAAAAATGTTCCATGAATTCCTTTATGGTCATTACTTTGAACTCATAACAGACCATAAGCCACTCTTAGGCCTTTAGCCAACACCAGTAGAAGACCCTGCTCCAATCCACGCCATCTTTGATTGCAACGAACTCAACCTACCAATCTCAACCGAAGACATTGCTGCCCACTCCAGAAGGGACAAGGTAATCTCCCAAGTCCTGGACTGGGTGGGGAGGGGGTGGCCTGAAATTCAGTACACCTCTGAATTCACCCCATTTAAGACCTGCAGGCATGAGTTATCCTCACTACAGGGTTGCTTACTATGGGGGACCAGGGTGGTCATACCCACCATGCTGCAAGAGCCAATCCTAATGAAGGCCACCCAGGCATCGTGAGGATGAAGACTCTGGCCCGCAGCTATGTGTGGTGGCCAGGCCTAGATGCCCGGATTTCCAGTTGGGTAAGCACGTGCCAGCCTTGCCAGGCAACCAGATCAGCACCTCCAACAGCTGTGCCAACTCGATGGGAGGATGCTGGGGCCCCTTGGTCCCGACTGCATATTGACCTGGCTGGCCCTGTGCATGGACGGACCTTCCTGGTTGGAGTAGACTCGTTTTCAAAAAGGATAGATGTGGCTCTACTTCCCTCCACAACTACGCTGGTTGTCACGTGAGCCCTGACCAGACTGTTTGTCACACATGGCCTTCCTGGCACCCTGGTGTCAGATAATGGCCCCCAGTTCACCTCTTGTGAGTTTGGGGTCTTTGCAGCCAACCTGGGCATCAGGCATGCCCTCACAGCCCCTTTTCACCCTGCAAGCAATGGGATGGCAGAGAGGGCCGTTAGATCTGTAAAGGAAGCCTTAGCAAGGTTTGGCCAGGCAGACTGGCACTCCAAGCTGTCTGCTTACTTACTCAGCCAGCATTCTACTCCATGCACCACCACCAAGTCCCCTGCAGAACTATTGATGGGCAGGCGTCTCAGGACTACCTTGGACAGGTTGCACCCCCACTATGTCCCTGGCACTCCTTTAGGCTCTGACAGCCTTGCCGCGAACTGCTTCCCGCCAGACGACCCGGTCTACCGGCCGACTCCCGAATCGTCCCCGCAGCAAACCAGTCGAAAAGACCTACCTGGTCAGCAGCCGGACACTAGGGCAAGGTCTCTTGATGGCCAGCAAGGATCTCCGGGCGACTCCCAGCAAGCAAGGGACACTTTACCTGCAAGCAGGCCTCTAGTCCTTCGACGATCTCTCCGGAAGCGAAGACGGCCTACCAGGCTGCAGGACTACGTATGCACATGGCCAGGAGAAAGGAGTGCTATGTCCGCTGACTGACAAGTCCTCCCTCTGGTCCGCCGCCTGAGCGTGGGAGCGCCGATCACTCCCATTGGCTGATGCCGTTTGACAGCCGGCTATAAAAGGGGCTGTCAAACGGTATCAGCCGTCGCCGCCAGCTAACTGCCAGTTAGCCTCAGCAGCCGCGGCGACCCTTTATTCATTCAGAATAAAGCCTGTCAACTTGAGCCTGCGTCTGTCTCAGTCATTGCCGCCGCTCCACAACATCAATTGTGGAGCATAGATTGGAGTTCACGGTCATTGTCTTTTCACAATGAATATCCCTCCCTTTTCCTCCTATAATAACAATAGGAGAAAAATATCTTTTATTTGGTCATCCCCTGCCTTGCTTTCTCAGAGTGGAGCTTGCCAGGTCATCCCAAGTTCATGATGGTTCCTTCACTCTGAGCAGCTCTTTCAAGATATCACTGAATGGATGAGTTGATGTTTAGCTAGATTCTAGTGCTGTCCCACATTATTTGTGGCTCACTCTAACACTGTGAGTAGTCTACTGAGAACACAAGAGGGACCAGCACTGAAACAAGGACAAAACTACACAAAGTCAAGATGCTAGGCAACTTTTTCCACTATCACCAAGCAAGTTACTTCAAAGAAGTCAGCTGCCTCAAGGAAGCCACATGGAGGTTTGTGACAAGACTGATCTAATAAGTTCCACGATGACAAACAAGAAGAGGAAGCAGTACTGGTATACTGTATAGACTTCCTGTGACCCTTAAAACATATACATATGTAAATTGTCTAAGATTATAGATATGTAACATTTTTACACATGGCGAGGTGTAGTCTCCATCTACCTAAGTCCAAAATTGAATACAATGAAACGATAGATAAAACAACACTCCAGATGATAGGTTCAAAATCCAGAAGAATCTTGATAGATTTGAACACTGCCCCGTATCTAACAAAATGAAATTCAGTGGTGAGGAAAATAAGGTTTTACACTGAGGCAAGAAAAACCAAATCCATAGGTACAGAATAGGTGGTACCTAGTTCAATAGCAGTAACTGCAACAGGGATCTAGAAATCCTAGTGGACAACCACTTACATAGGAGCCAGTAGTGTGCTGCAGCCACCAAAAAGCCAACATAGTTCTAGGGTGCTTTAACAGAAGAATAGGATCAAGAAATGTTGTACCCGTTTATAATGACTTGGTAAAAACCACACTTGGAATATTGCATACAATTTTGATTGTCACAATATAAAAAAGATGCTGCTCTAGAAAAGAGTGCAAAGATAACTGGGGACTGGAAGCTAAAGCATATAAAGAACATTATAGGAATTGAGTAGGTCTAGTCCAGGGGTGTCAAACTCAAGGCCTGTGGGCCAGAACCGGCCCGTGATGTGGTCAGATCCAGCCCATAGGGCTGTCCTGGGAAATGTAAGGGTGTTATGCCCCTGTTGAAGTCTGACTCAGAGGGAGAGATGGAACAGCTGACAGGGAATGGGAGTGTGGCTCCAGTGGTTGTGGAGGAAACTGGGGAAGGGCACAAGCCAGATGGGCATTCAGAGGAAGACCCAAGCCCATCCCCTCTTCATCCTAGGGAACACAAGGAGTCGATAAGGGAGAAACATGAGTGGCGTGGTCTATGGGGGAGGAAGGGGCCCTGATCTCCTTCATGGGCTGCAGCTGGGAGGACTGGTTAAAAGGACAAACTACACATGACAAAGTTGCTGGAAGCAAAGCATGCATTCTTGTCAGAGCTTGTGTTTTGGCTTTCCAATTGTGGTTGCTGCGTTATCTGGTAGAAGTCTGCAATTAATCATCCTTGCCTGCCGTGGTAATTCCTTTGGTGTGTTGGGTTTTTTATTTCGAATTAACTTTACTTTGGGTGCAGACTGCATTTACTCCCTCTGTAAACTGTTTTCTTTGAGAGTTTGATATCCTGCCGAGGATAATTGGACACTGGGGCCAAGTTGGAGGCATTAAAGGGACTTTCTTCTATTTTTGTGACTTGGTTATTTTTGTGTCATCACAAAGGGCCTGGCCCACATCACTTCTACCCAATGCAAAGAGGAAACATGCCAGCAGTTTGGGGAATGGCGTCAAGCTGGTCACGTCCACCCAGTTGGCCATGCCCACTCAGCCCCCCAAGGTCAACCACAATTCTGATGAGGCCCTCAATGAAATTGAGTTTGACAGCCTTGGTTTAGTCTATGAAAAGAAGAACTAGGAGTGACCTGATAGCAGTATTTGATCCAGTATTTGAGGGGCTGCCACAAAGAAGAGTCATCTTATTCTCCAAAATATGTGAATATAAAATATATAAAATATATGAAGTTGGGACAATCAGCAATGGATGGAAACTAATGAAGGAGCAAAGCAAACTACAATTAAGCAATCTAGAAATTTCCTGACAGGGAGAATAATCAACCATTGGAATGGCTTGTTTTCAGAGGTTGTGGGTGCTCATCATTGGAGGCTTTTAAGAATAAAATAGACATCCATTTGTCTGAAATTGTATACGGTCTCCTGCTTGATTAGGGGTTGGACTAGAAGACCTCAAAGGTCCCTCTGTTATTCTGTTAAAATGCCACCCAGAGATATAAAAATATATACTTTATTATTCTAGAGTCATGATTCACGATTTTGCTGGAAACCAGCATTTGCTTCCAGTTTCCGATAAAAACTGCTGATAGAAAACAATGGGTTCCCCTAACAACTGCCACGTTCACTAAAAGACCACCACAAAAAAAGGTTACAAAACAGGTCTGAGATGATGTGAAGACTCTCTGTTCAGCTGTCACAACTTACGACTGTAACTGCTCAATTATGTTTATAATTCAAGGAATATTGGTTCTGCTACTATCCGACATCAGCTTTTCATTCATGTATCTATATATGGTCAACTGCTGGACACACACCAATCCCTGCTCAGAGAAATGGTATATTCTAGTATATACTATTTATGAACTATAGCTGTGATGGTGAACCTATGGCACGCGTGGCACAGGTGGCACGCAGAGCAATTTGTGCCGGCACACAAGCTGCAGGAAAACTTACCTCACTGCACATGTGCACACCTCACAGCTGATTTTTGGCAGGTTTGATGCCTTTTTCGGTCTCCCAAAGTCTTGAGAAAGGCTTCTGTAGACTTTGCAGGCCGAAAACTAGCCCTGCTTCATCACTTCCTGTTTTTCCGAAAATACTGGAAGTGATGAAACGGGGCTAGTTTTCAGCCTGCAAAGGCTTCCTTTGGGAAGTCTTCCTTTGGAAGGCCGAACAAGGCCTCAAACCCATTGAAAATCAGCTGTGAGGCACAGTGCAGGTAAGGGCACGGTGAGGGAGTAGGGGGGGTTGTGTGTGCATGCATAGGGGGCATGTGGGGCACGCATTGCCTTCTGGGTGCTGGCACATGAACATGAGGCACACACACAATTTTTGGCACAGGAGCCCATAAAGTTTAGCCGCCACTGAACTATAGTTTAAGTAGCACATTATAATAATTAATAATGGTGTAAGTGACATCTTAGAATAGTAGGATCAGAATACATAATTTTAAAAATATTGCATGCAACCTTGAATGTAAGATTGTTCTTAAGGAATAAGGAATAAATAGTACATTAGCTTGCAGCATTTCTTACTCACTCACGTGAAGAAAATTGACACTACGTTAAAGTGCTAAAGATCCAAGAAAAGTTACTTGTATTTTTATACTCCTGACAATTAGCATTTTTAAAAGACAAACTTCAAAAGGAGAAGGAAAACAAAATGCCCTCCCAATTGATCCACAAAATTAGGCCTACCATTTGGATTGCAAAATGTGCACAACCAGCAGATAACAGATGGACAAATAGTTCTGTTACCATCTAAAGATCATCTGGATTGTTGCAGCCCAAGTAAGATAAGCCTAAACAAAATGTTTAAGGAAGCATACATGCCAAATTATTTCTTACTGGAGAATTAAAAGACAGAAGAGGTGACGATATACCTTTTCTAATTTAATTATTCATTTGAGAAAGGAAATCTTTGGCAAGCATAAGCTGGTTTCTTGAAATGTATGCACAAATTACTGAAAGTGCATAAAATATGAGAGACATAACAGAACTTGCCCCATCATGTGTCTCATATCACTTTGTAAAAGGCAGCGCATCTATGGCATAAACATCTGTCAGAGTAGACTTACATATACACCAGTTTCCTTGTCAGTAAGAACTGAGTGCTAGCAGAGTGCTTGCTTTCATAAAAACCAACGCACAAAGAGATCCATGAACAAAGACCTCCTCGTGACATACAGCCTATGATATACAGTATCTTGCTTTAAATGAACAAGCTGCTTAACTAAATGGGAAGGACAACTCTGTCACGAAGTAACATGGTCATGAAGCAGTGAGCATGTTCATGACTTGAAATTTTCTTCTCGGTTGATTCTGTTTGTCAGAAGCCAGTTGTGAAGCGGGCAAATACTGATCACATGACCACAGGATGCTTAGACAGTCATAAATGCTTACCAATTGCGAAGCACTCATATTTTGATAACTTGACCATGGGCATGCTGCCATGGTCATAATTGTGAGGACCATCATAATATTAGTTTTTCAGCACTGTTTTAACTTTGGACAGTTGCTAAACAGGGCCTTTGTTAAGCGAGGTTTACCTGTAGTAACTCTGAATTAGTCTCTACTGTATAGCACCACCTCCTGGAAAAGATTCTGACTGGAAAAATAACATGCACCTACTAGGAAACATTATCCACTCCTTTCTTGCTGAGATAGTGACTCTGATTTGATTGTTGTGACCTTTATTGTTCCTTCATTTTGTGATGGATATACCATCTGGACAATATGCTGAATACAGCCTTCATCCGATGCATGCCGCACTGTATCTATCAAAGAGAGAGAACACAGCAGAGGGGACAGGAAATGTGAAAAAGAGCAAGATCAGTGAGATCCACAGATCCAACTCCTGTATACAAGTAACTTCTAATTGAACTTATCAGAACTGTCCTAGCATGAACTAACACCACCCCCTTGAGTAATTTAAATGTATCTTTAAAAGACAGTTCTATATTTAGGAAGTTAGGATAATCGGGGTGGAAGACCCATCTGTCTAACATTTGCTCCAGCTGAGGATGCAGAAATCTGTGCATTATTGTTACCCCTTGCTTCTTTTTCATTGTATTGTTTGATTGTTGAGAGATGCTTTAGCTAGAGCAGAACAGAGATACAAAGGCAAGATTGAAACTCTCACAGGATTTTTATCATTTACTCAGGCCACAATAAGGATTTTAAAATGCAGTCACCAGAACTTTCCTTCAAAAAAGGGAGGAAAAACAGACCCAGGCAACTATCGACCAATCAGCCTAACATCAATACCCAGGAAGATATTGGAAAAGATAATAATAAAACAGATCTGCCAACATCTAGAAACAAGTAAAGTAATAACTTGCTGTCAGCACGCGTTTGTAAAGAACAGATCATGCCAAACCAATCTTATTTCATTCTTCAACACAGTGACTAAATTAGTAGACCAGCAAAATACTGTGGACATTATATATTTAGATTTCAGCAAGGCATTCAACAAAGTAGACCACAACCTACTTCTTAGTAAGCTAGAAATAAGTGGAATAGATAGCACCACCACTAGATGACTCGCAACTGGCTGGCAAAATGTACTCAATGAGTAGTCCTTAAGGGGTCTAAGTCTACATGGAGGGCAGTAAGCAGTGGGGTGCCACAAGGTTCCGTCTTAGGCCCAGTACTCTTCAATATCTTCATTAATGACTTAGATGAGGGAATAGAAGGGGAACTTACCAAATCTGCAGATGATACTAAGCTGGCAGGAATAGCTAACACCCAAGAAGATAGGCTCAAGATCCAGATGGATCTTGACAGACTAGAACACTGGGTTGTATCTAACAAAATGAAATTCAATATAGAAAAAAGTAAAGTCCTACACTAAGGCAAGAAAAACCAAAAGTACACATATAGACTGGGTGAAACCAGGCTCAAACTGTGAGAGGGATCTTGGAGTCTTAGTGGACAATCAACTAAATATGAGCCAGCAGTGTGTAGCAGCAGCCAAAAAAGCTAATGCAATCTTAAGTTGTATTAACAGAAGGATACAATCAAGATCAAGAGAAGTACTAACACCACTCTATAAAGCCTTAGTAAGACCACACCTAGAGTACTGCATCCAGTTTTGGTCACCACATAATAAAAAAGATGTTGAGACTCTAGAAAAAGTACAGAGAAGAGCAACCAGGATGATTAGGGGACTGGAGGCTAAAACATACAGTGAACGGTTGCAGGAACTGGGCTTGGCTAGTCTAGTAAAGAGAAGGACCAGGAAAGACATGAAAGCAGTCTTCCAATATTTGAGGAGCTGTCAGAGAGAGGAAGGGGTCAAGCTATTTTTTAAAGTGCCTGTAGGCCAGACAAGGAATAATGGATGGAAACTGAACAAGGAGAGA
>BHEV01031667.1:0-13495 GCA_004319985.1 Emydocephalus ijimae | reverse complement strand
TTTCTGTTGACTATCGGCTGTTTAATCCCACTGGGCTCCAGATTGACTCAGCCTTCTATCCTTCCAAGGTGAGTAAAATGAGGACTCAGATTGTAGGCTGACTCTGTAAACCGCTTAGAGAGGGCTGTAAAGCACTATAAAGCGGTATATAAGTCTAAGTGCTGTTGCTATTGCTACTAATGTAGCAACTGCGGTGATTCACTTAACAACTGGGGCTAGAAACATCCTAAAATGGGGCAAAATTCACTTAACAAATGTCTCACTTAACAACAGAAAATTTTGGACTCAGTTGTGGTTGTAAGTCAAGGACTGCCCATATTTTTGCTAAACTTTTCTCAAGATCAGAAAGTTGAAACTGATAAATTGACACAGGTTGTTGATTTGTTAACAGAGAAGTCACTATTTATTTCTGGGATTTTGTTTTGTTTTGTTAATACTGAATTTCTAGCTCAAGATTTACAACCATTTTTCATTCGTTGGTGACAGATATAGATCAGATTGATTTATGGGGGCAACTCACACTTGTCAAAGCCTTGTAAAAGAATATCCAATATATTTTTCTGCAGTATTTATGCACTTTATTTTCCTTCCTTGTAAAAGGACACAAAAGAAGTGTAATACAACATATAAGAAATTGGGCTGGAATCTCAAGATCTGTGCTGAGATCTTGTCTTTAGCCTGGAGCTATTTTTTGGAGGGCGGGGTGGGGGAGGGAGGGAGAGGTTTTAATCGTTCACTGTCGGTGACCTGACTATATAGCAAAAGTATCCCTGCTTAACAAGGATGATGTGAGCATGAACATTAACCAGATGGCTCAGTGGTGGAATTCAATTTTTTTTTACTACCAGTTCTGTGGGTGTGGCTTGGTGGGCGTAGCAGGGGAAGGATAATGTAAAATCTCCATTCCCTCCCCACCCCACTAACCTGCTTTCCAGCTCCATTCTCCTGTGCAGGGCAACCAAAGAAGATCCAGCCAATCAGCTGGGATTTGGGAGGTGGGGAATAGATGGGGGTGGGGCCAGTCAGAGGTGGTCTTTGCTGGGTCTCCAAACTACTCCAAACTTCCACTACCGGTTCTCCTGAACTGGTCAGAACCTGCTGAATACCCACCTCCGAGATGGTTCCTTGCAAATTCAAAGTTCTTCTGTTTCTCCTTCTCTCCTATTTATTGCTCCTGTACTGTTGCCTTTTGTTTCAGCTTTTCTGTGCATTTTCTTTCATCCTCCTATTTTATTATTATTATTTCTTGTTTCACCTGGTTTTCATTCAACTTTTAATAAATGTTCCCCTCTGCCTCAATGATCAATTCACTCCTCTCCCTCTGAGTGGTTAGACTTCAAGTTATTTATTTTGCTCTCATCCTTTTTCTGGTTTGGCAGTTTCTATGTTTATTTCTCTGTTTTTATGGGTTTACTAGCTACCGGGCTAATAATTTTCTTCCTCCTCCTCCATTATTAATATCCATTAATAGTAATACTTTATCTCTTGGCTTCTTAGATTATTGAGCCCTTATTTCAGAATCATCAATACTCTTGATTATACCCAGCACTAATGTTGTTTTCACATCTTTTATTTTATACTAACATCACCTGTTATCTTACAGCTTCCTGTTTTTGTTTTTCTTTGATAGTTCTCATTTTCCTCTTCTACTATCTTAAAAATATACATTCTCTTTGATCAATTTCCATACCTATTCCAGTTAAGCCTTGTGTATTTCTCTATATTATTTCTAATGATTCAACTCAAAATTATACATCATCCTTAACTTTTCTACTATTTTCACTGTTTGGATTGTGCTTCATGTAATTATGTTATACTTTTTTGAGTGACTATTGTTTTTTATGAAATATAAAGTTCCTTTAGCTTTAATTCTTTCTAGCCTTGTTTTGCTACATTTAACTGATTTTTTTTTCCAATTCCTCTTTTCCTCCTCCTCTCTCTCAATTCATTTACCATTAATATCTTAAATTTTGTACTCGTTGGTGCAACCTATTTTACATACATACATACACACATAGTGCCTTTCATCAACCAATATGAATATAGTAAACTATAAATAATACAACTAATCATGAAATGCAATAAGTACAATCCTAAGACATTAAATACATATATTTCAAGTATTTCTTTACTGTTTTAGGATTGTGCTATACATACATACATTATATATATATATTACAAACTCTCTGTAATGGTAGCTTAAAACTTACACACACACACACACACACACAGAAAGATATCTGGATTTACCATCTCACTTAGGTCTTAAAGAGGAACATGCAATTATGGGGCTAGTTGGTGGCCTCCTCTGTCTTTTAATTACCTTTTAATATCAAATTTTAACTATCCTTGCCTCTATTTTAAATTTTTATGTTCAGTTTTAATATTTTTAACATTGTACTTTCACACCACTAAGAGTGGTGGTTTCTCAATGTGATAAATAAATAAAATAAAGGCAATAAATATTCCACAGAACAAAACAACTTTAAATTCCGAACCAAGATAAAAATCATGACTTGGAATTAAATCACTGTGGCATCCATTTTAATCACAGTATGTGGAGAAAATGTTCTAGAAGTCGTGTGCCAGAACAGTAAAAGAGAGGTCATCCATCAGGGCAACCAATTCCACTGAGATATGAAATCTGGGCTTGTATCCAGATTGAAAAGGATTCCAGTAATGAATGTCTTCCCAAATTATCTGTAGTTGTGGTCCCAATGTTTGTCTTCCAAGACTTTGTTATTAGGAAGTAGGTGATTGTTCGCAAGCTCTCCTTGATCACTCATAATGAGTACCCACACAATTATCTTTTTCAAAGTTATTGTTACCATGCTATTTTTGAAAAGTATATGACTGACTATCCACTCAAAACCAATTCCTTGTAATGTAAGTAATAAAAAAGGATGAGAATAAAACTGTACTATATTAGCATACTCCAAACCCTCACAACTGATTGGTCCAGATGGACAGCGACCTGATTGGTCGAAACCCCGGCCGTGATTGGAGCGCTAAGAATCTACCGCGATTGGCTGCGCCGATCGCGGGAGATTCAAAGCACTGCCATTGGCCGCAGAGCCGTGAGCCAGCCCTATATGAAGGGCTGCCGTGGCTTGTATTTTTTAGACTATCCTTATTCTAAATAAAGAGCTGAACTCACTACGATGGTCTCGCGTCTCCTTCGAACCGATCCACCCCAGATCTAACACTGGCGACAAGGGTGGGATCGTGAGACAAGGAGACCACCCCGCACATGGCAAGCAGCACGCAGCAGCAGGCAGCATGGCCAGCATCAACTCGCCACCCACACCCTTCAACCCTGCTATCGAGGACTGGGAATCCTATATCGATAGGTTCCAGATGTTCCTCGAGAGTAGCAATCTTAAGGATGCCAACGGCCACAAGAAACGAGCCGTGTTTCTCACACACTGCGGGCCCGCAGTGTTCAACATGGCCAAAGCCTTGGCCAAACCAGAGGACGTCAAGACCATGGAATGGGGCGACCTTGAACCCCTACTACGAAGCCACTACACCCCCGTCGTGCCAATCCTTATCCGGCGGCACGACTTCTACAGGCGGGATCAACGCGAGGGCGAGGGGCTTGGCGACTTCATGGCGGCACTCTGAGACTTGGGCGGCCTGTGCAATTTTGCCGATCTGGACAAGGCACTGCGAGACCGTGTTGTCCTAGGACTCTGAGACCCCGTCCTCCAAAGCCACATCATGGCGAAGGGCGACATCTCCCTCGCCGATGCCCTCACCGAGGCCACCGCGGCTGAGGCGACCAAGAAATCAGCGGCTCGGATGCGACAATCAAGCATCACGCCACAACCGGCGACCGGCGAGACGACTTCGACCCCCGAGAAGCGACCCGAACCCGACTGATGAGACACAACCACACACCATGGTGACATCGACTCCTTCTCGGAGACCGAGGATGAAGAGGAGGACATCCACCGCCTTCAAGCAGCGCGGGAGCAGCAGGAACCACTAGGTCATAAGTCAAGGTTCCAGTGTGCCGGCTGCAGCGGCGATCACCCCCGGGCGGACTGTCGTCTTCTCAATGCCATTTGCCGGCATTGCGAGAAACGGGGACACATCGCCAAGGTGTGCCAGAATAAAAGACACTACAGCCCACGACGACTAGAGGGCAGCCCCAGGCGATGAGACGGCAGCCCCCGACGGTGAGAGAACACCCCCACTAGAAACCGCGATCGCCAGACAGAGAACCGCTGGAGCCGAGAGGGTCGGAACAGGCGACTCCACACAGCAAGACAAAGGGAGGAAACACACCAAACCGTCGTCATCGGCCATTCCTCCACAAGCGACGCCAGGAAGATGGGGATAGAAGACCAGACATGCAACATGGAGGTGGACTCCGGGTCCTCCCTCTCAATGGTCTCATGGTGCACCATCAAGCGCCTGGTCCCCACCATCCGCCGCCACGAACTCGAAGACTAAACACTAACTCTCAAAGACTATCAAGGGAACCACATCCCTGTAGTTGGCAGAAGCCATTTTAAAGTCACCTTCAAGGCCACACCGAAGTGCTACCCCTGACGATCGTTGACCAAGATCGACCAAGCCTATTGGGACTTCAGTGGTTCGCACCCCTGGGCATCGAAGTAACCGGCATCCACCACATCAGAAGGTAGACTGGGAAGCGGCANACATCGGAAGGTAGACTGGGAAGCGGCACTCATGAGGGACTTCCGGGAAGTCTTTGATGACAGCCTAGGCAAGTACCGGGGGTCCCCTATCTCATTCAATATAGACCCGAGCATTGGGCCAATACGCCTTAAGCCCAGGCGAGTGCCATTTGCACTCAAACCCAAAATTGATGAGCAACTAGATAAGCTCATCGCGCAAGGGGTGCTGGGATCAATTGGTTACATCCGGAGGGAGACCCCCATTGTCACCCCCATCAAGCCAGATGGGTCCGTGAGAATCTGTGGTGACTACAAGGCCACCCTAAACCACGCGCTCCAACAAAGCGCATACCCCATCCCAGTAGTACAGCACCTTCTGCACTCACTGGGGGGAGGCCGGATTTTCGCAAAACTCGACCTGGCACAAGCCTACCAGCAACTGCCGGTCGACGCCACAACCGCAGAAGCCCAAACCATCATAACACACTGGGGGGCTTTCCGCTGCAACCGGCTCCAATTTGGAATCAGCGTGGCACCTGGGGTCTTCCAAAGCCTCCTGGAAAGACTCCTCCAGGGCATAGAAGGGGTGGTGCCCTACTTTGACGACGTGCTGGTGACCGCGAAAAATGAAAAACAACTGGAAGCCCGGTTGAGGGAGGTACTAAAGAAATTCAGAGACTCGAGACTCAAAGTTAAAAAAGGGAAATGCCAACTACGGGCAGAGAGGGTTGAATTTCTAGGGTACCACCTCGATAAGCAAGGGATCCACCCGACGGAAAAGAAACTGAGAGCCATAAGGGAAGCGCCATGGCCCAAAAACAAAACGGAGCTACAGGCTTTCTTGGGACTGTTGAACTTTTACAATGTCTTCCTACCTCAAAAGGCAACCGTGGCGGAACCATTGCATAGGCTGTTAGATAAAACAGCCACCTGGACTTGGGGAGCACGGGAGGAGAGCGCCTTCACCAACACCAAGAACCTGCTAACATCTGATGCTGTACTAATCCAGTACAGCGAGACCCTGCCGCTAACAGTGACATGCGACGCATCGCCCTTCGGGATCGGCGCCATCCTCAGCCATCAGCTACTGGACGGGAAGGAAGCACCCATCGCTTTCTCATCAAGGACACTTTCAAAACTGGAGAGAAACTATAGCCAGCTCGACAAAGAGGCCCTAGCAGTCGTTGCTGGCATCAAGAAATTTCACAAATACCTTTACGGTAGGACTTTTACAATCATCACAGACCACAAGCCGCTGCTAGGAATCCTGGTGGGGAATAAGGCCACACCGAATATTCTATCACCAAGAATGACAAGGTGGTCCGAATTCCTAGCAGCATACAATTGCCAGCTGGTACACAGACCCAGAAAAGACATCACCCACGCAGACGCCCTGAGCCGCTCACCCCTGCCCGACCTGGAAGATGACCTGGCACCCACGACAGAGGTACTTCAAATAGAAACAATATCCAACCCGCTCGTGACCACGCCAGACATTGCCAGAGAAACAAATAAAGACAAGCGGCTGGCATGAGTCTTGAGCTGGGTTGGAAAAGGGTGGTCGGAAGGGGACAGACTGAACTATTCAGACCCTTCCGAAACAGACAAACTGAACTTTTTACCGAGAAGGGCTGCATACTTTGGGGGGACAGAGTGGTAATCCCGGAAACATTACAAGAAAGGGTATTGGGGATGTTGCATGAGGGGCACCCAGGGATGGTCAAGATGAAAAGCCTGGCCAGAAGCTACACATGGTGGCCAGGAATGGATAAACAGATCGAAACCTGGGTAACCAAATGCAAACAATGCCAAGAATCCAGACCTAATCCTCCCGCTGCCCCAACCCAAGAGTGGGAAACACCAAGAGGCCCGTGGTCTAGGATTCACATAGACTTTGCGGGGTCAACCAAGGGGCACATGTACCTTATCATAGTAGATGCTTACTCCAACTGGCTGGAGGTAAGCACCATGAAGTCTACCACAACGGAGGCGGTAATAAAGAAACTGAGTAAACTCTTTGCCACACACGGCCTGCCAGATGTAATAGTGTCAGACAACGGGCCCCAGTTCACTGCACTAGCATTTGAACAATTTCTGGCAGGCCAAGGCATACGCCATGCGCTAACCATGCCAGCAAACCCAGCAGCGAACGGGCGGGCGGAACGCATGGTCCAATACACAAAGAAAGCCATCCAGAAAATAGAAGCAGCCAACATACAGGACAAAATCAATAAAATGCTCCTCATCCAGCACATCACACCTAGCGCGACCACAAATGGAAGCCCGGCAGAATTAATGATGGGCAGGAAACTACAGTCAATGCTAGACAGAATGGATCCGACATAAAACCCTGAAAACCCCCCAGGTTCCTCCAGCAAACACAGAAGGTTTAACATAGGGGACACAGTATATGCAAAAAGCCTTTCAGGGGAACCACTCTGGGTGCCAGCAACAATCATGCAAATAACCGGCCCCTTATCATATCGATTAGAGACAAGCGATGGGAAAAACTGGAAGTGGCACATCAACCAACAAAGGTCAAGAATAGCCACCAACAACAACCATACACCCGAGCAAGAAACTAGAAGGGGGTGGAAATGGCAAGTGCTAAAGAAAGAGTCGAAGGGAACCTCCTAGTGCAAGCAGAACACCCCCCACCCAGAACAAATAAGCCACAAATAAACCGGCCCTATTCACCAGTAAGCGCAGAACCAACAGGGCACGAACCACCGGAATCTTCACCTGGAAGGAGCAGCCAAGCCAGTTCAACCATCCCGGAAAGATCCGGCAGGAACAACAGGAGCAGCAGCTCAACCAGCCAGGATAGACCAGGAGGGACCTACCAGGAAAGGCCCGGCTCACCCTTCCAGGCGGTTCCATCCCAAGGAACCGGAGCGACAGAGCAGCCTTCTGAACCGGTCGAAGACCACACTGAAACTGAACCACGCAGGTCAGCTAGGCAGGTACGAAGCCCCGCCTACCTGAGCAACTATGTCACGATGCACCGACAGACGAAACCAAGAGGGGAGGGGTGTACTATGTTAGCATACTCCAAACCCTCACAACTGATTGGTCCGGACGGACAGTGACCTGATTGGTCGAAACCCCGGCCGTGATTGGAGTGCTAAGAATCTACCACGATTGGCTGCGCCAATCGTGGGAGATTCAAAGCGCTGCCATTGGCTTCAGAGCCACGAGCCAGCCCTATATGAAGGGCTGCCGCAGCTTGTATTTTTCAGACTATCCTTATTCTAAATAAAGAGCTGAACTCACTACGATGGTCTCGCGTCTCCTACGAACCGATCCACCCCAGATCTAGCAAAAACCTAAGAATAATTGAAATTCATTCTTTCATTTACTTTCTCCACATAGCTCAAACTTTTCATAGAAACTTCAACTGAAACATCCTAGCGATCAATGACATATTTAATGGAACCATGTCAAGAATGGAATCAAATTAAAGGCAAATATGTGTGGTTGAAATTCCTTGCACATGAGACTCAATCATTCTATTACAACCTAGAGAAAACAGACTTTATTAACTCATATGTTACACATATCTCTGGGACAGTTACTCAGTGATCTATGAATGCTTTGCCATTGGCCCTCTCAAAAAGTAGATTCAATAATCTCTTTTTGCTTGTGTTCAGTTGTATTCATTGACCAATTTCTGCCATAGCTCTTTTAGTCATTTTCCAGCTAAATGGCTCGGGTTGAGGAGTTGGGACTCCATCTCAAGGTGAGTTGATCTTTCCTCCCACTGCCCTACAGATATAAATATTTTTCCAACATTTTCTTTAGGAAACCAGAAGTGAGAACAAACATGTTGATTGTGGAGGAAGAAGGAGTATACTCTTAAGTGTCTGTAAAAATTTTCCCTGGGTTCTCCTGTAGCTAATTCTGCAGAGGTTGGGTGTGTTAGATATCTCTAATAGCAGGCTGCAATTTGTAAGTTACATTTACAGATAAGAAAGGGATAGTTTCATCTTTATTCTCAAGAACAACTAAGCATATTTAAGCTAAGAAGATTGAAGAACTGACAGGCAAGATATATTGCTTCTGCCACACAAAAGACTAGGCCCAGTGAGAACACGTATCAGCAAAGGCAAGAAGAAAAGAGATCTTAGACAAAGGAAGGGGATCTGATAAACCAACAAGTTGTATCAATGCTATCAGAATATTTCTGTCTGGCTGTTATAGGATAGAGAGGGCTAGACTAGTACTCTGTTACAAGGATCTCCTGACATTCTTAAACTACAACATGGTTTTCTTTGACTTTTAACTAGGTTATTATGTGCAATTTGCAATCACGATTTCTAAATTATTGTTATTTAGCATTATGTAAGAAGCCGGCTAATCACATTCAGTCGATTCCGCTTCAAACTAGCTGTGGCTTAACCTGTTGCATAGATTCAAATCTAATACAGTTTTTGCATTCCGGTCACTGTATTTTGGAACAAACTCAGATTTCTGTTTCTCTAATGTTTAATCCATATTGCAAGCTTCCAACAATACTGTATTGCATAATTATCACCACTTATATGTGTCTGAAAAACATGTTTGGTATAAATAATATTTTACAGCCATTTCCATGCTGTGGAATATGAGAATAGGAAGGGTGAAATGACAAAGGCTTGTCTCTGTCACATCAAGTCTGCAATCCAGACAGAGGACATAAAAAGCAGACAAGTGACAGTGAAAAGAACGATATTATATAGTTTTTTCAATGCCCTTTTCACTATCCCAAGCAGCCACCAGAAAGCTGCTCCAATTTCTGCAGTCGTCTCCCCACTAAAAGCAGCATTTAAATGCTCTGGTCTGGGGGGTGGGGAGGATAACAGCAGATCAATACAATCAGAGATTATTCATTGATTTTAATTTCAGAACCATGTGCTTGCTGACTCAGCAAGTGATCGAAGAACAACATTGTCTTCCAGAGAAGCAGGATACCATTCTCTGTTTCTATTTTCTCTCTTTTTGTTCTCTAAAACACTGTTTTTGCCATTTTCTCTAAGCCAATCGACCACACTGGTTAATTTGGGGAGATTTATACTGTATAAATGTGGAAGAAGGTCAGTCTACTTTTCCCCCCCAAACATCAAGAGGAAATAATAATTGAGACAGACTTTTTAAAAATCTTTTGTAATATAAGAAACTGTTAACTTTCAACTCCTTCCCTCAGGAGGCTCTTATAGATCATTGCATGCCAAAACAATTAGATGTAGGGACAGTTTTTCCCCCTCGTGCCATCAGTCTGCTGATTACCCAATTCTCCCACTACTACCTTATGTCTAAATATATTTATCCAAGTTATATGGCTGTAGTACTGTTTTTAGACTTTACTATTCCCTCTTATTGGTATCATTATTATGATGATTATTACTCTGTTTGCTTTGCATGTTCACTGAAAGCTTTTGCACAGAGACAAATTCCTTGTTGTCTAATCACACTTGCACAATAACGTATTCCAATAAAGTATTCTAATTTTCCAGTTCTATAACCTGAAAAGAACCTAAACCAACTGGACTACCCATTACCCAAGCTAGAATCAACTGATCTTAATATCTATAAGCAATTTAGATCTGAGTGAGTATCTGTACCGAATAAAACAGGCTGTTTACAATCAACTTTAACTACAAAAGTCTGATTCTGTTGCCAAGATCTTGGCCAAGATCTCACATGGCAGCTGATTTTTGCATCACATTATTGAGTCTGTCATTTGCACCTCTATAACTGTCTGCTTTGGCTCTGCAACCCAACAAGACAGACACAGACTTCAGAAAGTAATTAGGACTGCAGAAAAAAAACAATTACTACCAACCTGCCTTCCATAGAGGACTTGTATATTGCATAAGTCAAAAAGAGGGCTGTGAAAATATTTACAGACCCCTCACAACCCAGAAATAAACTGTTTCAACTCCTTCCCTCAAAATGATGCTATAGAGCCCTGCACACCAGAACAACTAGACACAAGGACAGGTTTTTCCCAAATGCCATCACTCTGCTAAACAAATAATTCCCTCAACACTGTTTACTAATTCTGCACCATTATTACTATTAATCTTCTCATCACCCCTTATCACCCATCCCCTCCCACTTGTGACTGTATGACTGTAACTTTGTAGCTTGTATCCTTATGATTTATATTGACTGTTTCCTAGTATAATTCGGCTGGTTATTGTACCCTATGACTATTATTAAAGTGTAGTACCTGATGATTCTTGACTCTTGACTAATGTCTCTTTTCTTTTATGTACACTGAGAGCATTTGCACCAAGACCAATTCCTTGTGTGTCCAATCACACTTGGCCAATAAAGAATTCTATTCTATCTACACCAATCCACAGTCTAAGAATAGTTAATCACAACTGTCAAAGCCAAACAAACCACACCAACGCACAAACTGAATCATGTTCAAAATAAAATACTTATTTATTCTGTGCCAATATGTTTATTTGTAGCCCTTACTGCCATGAATTTTTAATCTCCAATGCAACTCTAGTCTATGTTTGGGATGATTTACCTTAACTTTTTCTTTATCAACACTTCGGCTTATTTCCTTCTGCTCACTTTTCTCACATGAGAAAACAGAGTGGGGTCTCCCAGAATAGACAGGACACTTAAACTAGCATTGTGTGACTCAGGCACAATTCCTTGTTTGATGTATCAATCATAGTTTTATCAGTATCCCTGGACAGTGTCCAACTGGATTCAGGAATCTCTGGTTCCATCAGCTGTCTGGGCAGGTCTTGTTACGTAATCCAGCAGGATAGACATTGATTCCACAATAATCACAATAACAACACCAGAATAAAAGAAAGTTTGTGGGGTCATGATATCACATGCAAGTATAAAAAGGAGACACCTCCCTCTATACATGCCATTATGCACGACCACTTGGAAACCAGTTCCCAGAAGAATCACAAGGTTATTTATCCATTATAATGGAGTCCTTGCTCCTTCAGGTTTGTAACTGAAATTGAATGAGTAAAGGTTTCTGAGCAATATTTATGGTGACAGTACATTTAAGAACTCTAATAAATCTCAGCCATAAGTTTTCTCTCCAACATGCAGGTATTAAACATTCCTGTAGCATACTGAATTTCCCCCTCTTTAATGGTGCCATTAATCAGCAAATGAGAACACAGTGTCCAACTATATTGGTAGCTTCTCTGGAGGATGTTTCTCATATCCATACATGTGATTTGGATCTGAAATTCTAACAGTTATATACAGTACTTTAACTCAAGGGTCTTCAAACTTGGCAAATTTAAGACTTGTGGACTTCAACTCCCAGAATTCCTGAGCTAACATGACTGGAGGAGGAATTCTGGCATTTGAAGTCCACAAGTCTTAAAGCTGTCAAGCTTGAAGACTCCTGCTTTAACTGTTGCTACTAATAGATAATCTGTAACTATAAGCTAACATGGTATATGTTAAGTTTGAAGCATGGGTGAGAAAGAATGGAGACGAGCCGGTGAAACGGTGAACTTCAACTCTTTATTTACATGGTGTGACAGCTCAAACTCGACGGCTGCTTTAGCCTTCCTTATATAGGNTCTTCAAACTTGGCAAATTTAAGACTTGTGGACTTCAACTCCCAGAATTCCTGAGCTAACATGACTGGAGGAGGAATTCTGGCATTTGAAGTCCACAAGTCTTAAAGCTGTCAAGCTTGAAGACTCCTGCTTTAACTGTTGCTACTAATAGATAATCTGTAACTATAAGCTAACATGGTATATGTTAAGTTTGAAGCATGGGTGAGAAAGAATGGAGACGAGCCGGTGAAACGGTGAACTTCAACTCTTTATTTACATGGTGTGACAGCTCAAACTCGACGGCTGCTTTAGCCTTCCTTATATAGGCACCCAATAACTATTTTAACCAATAACAATCCAGGAGCGCTAGCTCCATTAACCAATACGAGTGCCCCGTTAATGGCCAATCAGATTCCCCTGAACGGACCAATCCGATCCTGCCATTAACAGCCAATCAAAAGTGCAGGGCCANCCCCTGGCTTCTGTTTACAGGGCGCGGTCACATAGTCCTTAAGGTAGGACAGTTGCTTTATTTGTCTGTTTGATTTTCGCTGTGCATTTTGCATTTGGCTGCAATCTCGCTGAGGTAGATCATTGTTTGGCGAAAGGGTTTCCTATGGTTCAGAGTTCGTGTTTCCGTTGTCACCAATATCTTCGACAACTCCCTGAGGTAGACTTACTCCCATCCCTGGTCCCAGTTCCCGTGTCTCTGTTTCGCTATCATTACCTTCGAAAGGGTTTTCCTCCAGTTGAAATTCATCTTCTTCTGTATCTCCCCACCCCCCCAGTTTGGTCATAAGGGAGTTCAGAAGTGCCTGACCGGAGCCGTGATCGTAATTGATCGATATGGCGCTTCCATAGTCTATTGTCAGGGCACTGTACAAGGTAGGATCTTGGGCCGGTTACACGGATTACTGTCGCTTCTACCCACAGCGGATCGCCCGATAGGTTTTTAGCGTACACCAAATCGCCTACCTGGAAGGTACGGCATCGGCCGCTGGATCCGAATGGCTTTTCCGGTTCGTAAGCTGGGTGTAACCGGTTGAGGTGGGAGCGGAGCTTTCGTCCCATTAGCAGTTTGGCGGGAGTTTTGTTGGTGACGCTGTGNTTTCTTAATGAATTGGACCATGCGCTCAGCCCTGCTGTTGGCCGCAGGGTGCGCAGGCGAAGTGAGCGCATGTCGGATACCACGGTCAGCCAGGTACTGCTCGAAGGACAGCACGGTAAATAGGGGCCCGTTGTCGGATACCAGAACGTCTGGTAATCCGTGGGTTGCAAACAGTCTTTCCAGTCTCTTGATGACCGCTTCTG
>BHEV01031666.1:0-24786 GCA_004319985.1 Emydocephalus ijimae | reverse complement strand
GGGTCAGTTCGCTTCATGTATGGCTCAGAGGGGTTTGAAGTGGGTAGTGATGCAGCTACAGTGCAGCTTCTGGTCCGTGGTAGTGTCTCATCTTCTGTGTGGGTGTGAGTATGCTTTCTATGTGGAAGTGTGGTGGTGGCATCTTGTGTGGCTCTCAGGGGTGTGGGTCTGGTGTCATTCTTCATGTTAGGTACTCGTCTGTTCATGAGGGCGGGTTTCCAAATGGCTGGTAGGCGGGAGGTATCATCTTGTTTATTCATGCTGTGTGGGCGTTTTTCTATCTCTATGTTTCTCTGATTATTCTGCTGCTGAAGTGTTCGGTTTTGGTGATAGTTCTGGTATTTTTAAAGTCAATAGAGATAGAGATATGTAATAAAATATGTAATAAAAAATATAAGNATATATATATATATATATATATATATATATATATATATATATATATATATATTTGTTTTCTTAAGTTTTCGTGGGTATTTATATGTATGGTATTCAGTTTTGTTTAGTATTTTCCCATGTCATAGCTGTGTTTTTAAAGTTGTGGCAACGTTTTGGCAGAATCTCATCTGTCATCATCAGGCTTCTATATAGTGTTCGTCTGTGAGTCAGACTTAAAAAAAAAAAAGCTGGAACACACTTCCTCACTAGCTCAACACATGAAAACCACAGGTCACAGCATTGACTTGAATGGCACCAAAATCCTAGCCACTATAGAAATCCCCAGCCACAGAATCATCAGAGAAGCCATAGAGGAAACACAATGTTGCCAGCCAATCAAGACAAAAAAAGCTACAAAACAGACAGAAGATATTAGAAACACCAATCAAGCAGAACACAGCAAACTCCAAGACCAATAAACACAGATCAAGCTCAAAAAACAAGGGCAGCTAAGACCCTCTTTATATAGGTAACCCAATAACTATTTAACAAATAAGAACTCAGGAGCGCAAGCTCCATTGAACCAATACGAAAGCTCTGTTAACGGCCAATCAGATTCCCCTGAACAGGCCAATCCGATCCTGCCATTTAACAGCCAATCAGAAGTGCAGGGCCAGAACCCTGCACTTAACTCCAAGCTCCAGATAACTTTATTAAAATCCTATGCATTCACAACAATGATAATCTTTAAATACACCCTTTAAGCACCATTTTGTCCTAACCTACATTTTAAAACAGATTTTAATCCTAGACTTGAGACAATTCATATGCTGAGCACAAATAGATTCAAATCCATATGTTAGCCTTTAAAAATGTGCATCAGATTGCTTAGCGATAAAGTTGGAGCAAATATCTTAAGCATCCCTAAGCTGTACAAGAGAAATCTGTTCTCCAAAACAGGCACACTCTGCCTACTAAAGTCCCAACTGAACTTTGATTGCTTATAAAATGCTCAAATTTAATTCATGATTAAAATACAGAGATTTCGTTCTAACTCCAGTAAGGATATTGTTTCTTTTTCTGTTTCTTTTTCTCTTTTTGCTGGAGTGTTTTAGGCTTGACTTCTTAAGCAAAAGATTTACAATGTGTAAAGCTATACTTTGCTTAGAATAATCAATTCTTATTTTAATATACATTTTTCCTTCAGATTTATTTCCCCTTGCCATGGGAAAGATTAAGCAGCTGAAAATAGGCACAAAAACAAATGTGGCAAGAAATCTGCTCCTATTGATTTCAGATTAAGAGAAGTTACATGCATCACTAGGAAAATCATCCATTCTCTTGTTTTCAGTTTCAGCAAGAAACCCCCACCCCAAATCCACTACCAGCCCTACTACCAATACTTCCCAAAATACAGAAGTTTTCCTAGTTGCTGCACTGGCAATGAAGGAACCTTTTCTTTAAACATTAGGAACGGTTATAATCTGATTCACATATATGGGTAGTTCTCATTTACAACAGTTCATTTAGAGACCTTATGTTGTGGTTAGCCAGCAGCAGGTGCAGATGGCTGAGGAGAGCAAGGGCTCAGATGAGGGGGCCAGGACCATTCGGGAGTGGACTGCTGTCTTCAGAGATTGTGGGGGCTGGCAGCAGTGATGAGGAGGTTCCCGAGGAGCCTGTGCCAAGTGCACGTGTGTGCAGGATTGCTCACAGGAAAGAGCAGCTACAACAGCATGGGTGACTCAGGAATAAGACTGCAAGATAATGGCCCCTCCTTCAAGAAGACAAAAGGCAGCTGTGCAGCGAACATTCTTTGTAGGAAGCAAAGACATTTTGAAACTCAGCCTCATGGACATTACAGTTGGTGTTTGAAGACTCTTGTGTTGTAAACTATGTCTTATCTGTTGTTTTTTGGCAGCCTTGCAAAAACTTGGCAAGGCTCTTTCTTGCCAGAGCTAATTAGTTGGAAGCATCCTTTTATCTGTGAAGAAACAGAATTCATAGATGAAACATTGAAAGGTTGGGCTGCTGCCTTTGTCTTGTGTTTGTTCTCTTGGAAACAGGCTTGGGTCAGAACACTTTACAATGGCACTGATAAAAGTGACTTACAGCAATTTTTCACACTTACGACTGTTGCAGCATGGTCATGTGAAAAACTGAATAGGATGTCCAGGAAAATAATGGTTAGTGGTGATAAGCTGATAGCAATAGCAACAGCGCTTAGACATATATACCACTTCACAGTGCTGTACAGCCCTCTCTAAGTGGTTTACTGAGTCAGCATATTGCCCCCAACAATCTGGGTTGTTATTTTATCCACCTTGGAAGGATGGAAGGCTGAGTCAATCTTGAGCCTGGTGAGATTCAAACTGCCAAATTGCAGGCATAGTTGATAGCTGAAAACTTGATAACTTTCAGAGAGAAGCATAATGGCATGCCGGTATGCCTGCAGATGACATTATGATTGGGGAGATACAGAAAAAAGCTGCAAGTGAGGCATTGGGAAAGTGTGGAAAAATAAGCATAGAATGCAAATTTTGTATTAACTTATCTTCAAAGGCAGGTTCTGAGGTCCTAGTCTGCTTCCCTCCGTTTCCTCATCCCTAATTTTTTTCCTTCCCCCCCACCCATATTTCAGATGGCAAAACTGTGTTTACTTCTCCTTTATTGTCTTTGTTGTTGCTGTTTTCCTGAGAGGGCTTTTTCACAATGTGGGGATAAGCAGGATTCAAACTTTTGAAAAGTGATATTGGCAAAATGTGGGGACATTGTGAAGTTCAAAATAATTTTGGAGCCTGAATCTAGTTGTTTCCTAGAAGTGTACGATTGAATAAGTGGTTGAAAAGATGGGGGGAGAGAGAGTTTTTTGCCATTCAGAAAACTCAAAAAAAAAATTTTCATGATGCTTTTAAATGCAGAGTTTTTCTTTGTCCCCCTCTTGTCAAGCATCTGAAAAAATAGAGAATACAGTAAGCTTTTTGATGAAAGAAAGGTCAATAGAATGGAACACTATAGAAGCTGCAGGGTAAAGAAGCATGTGTACTTATTTGATATGCACATCTGAATTACTTTTGGATGACATGCTACATTTTTTTTTTTGCAGTGATAGGAATACAGCAGAGAACTGTATGGGGTTTCCTGTTATGAAAGGTGTGAATTGGAGACAGAGCAAGAGAATGGTGAGATAAGAGAAAACATAGCCCACCACTACATAATGGGTAAAAAGAAAGGCTCAGAAGGGACCTTCTTAAATTTGATCGATTGTTGCAGGATCCAATCTGGGTAAGTCTCTAGAGAGAAGTTCCCTGAAGATGGGCTCCAGCACAAGCCTGAATGCTTTGAAGACAAAACTTCTGGTCCTGGTGACCGACCCAGATTGGATCCTACAACATTATCCTGGGACACATATATTCACCTTCATTCTTGATAGATTGCATTGTTTAATTGAAGGATCTTGGAGGGTACTATCTCAGTAAGATCAAAATGGTTGGAAACATTTAGGTAGTCCTTGACTTGCAACCATTTGTTTAGTGACCATTAAAAACTACAACACCCCTTGAAAAAAGTGACTTATGATCCATCCACACAATCGTCACAGCATCCCCATAGTAACACGATCAAAATTCAGATGCTTGGCAACCACATGTATTTACAATGGTTACAGCATCCTGGGGATGTGTGATTGCCATTTGAGACCTTCCCAGCTGGCTTCTGACAAACAAAATCAATGAGGGAAGCTGGATTTGCTAAATGACCATGTGGTTTATTTAACAACTGTAGAGTTTCACTTAACAACCCTGCCAAAAAAAAAAAATCAATAAAATAAGGCACAATTCACTTAGCCAACGGAAATTCTGGTTCCAGTTGTGTTTGTAAGTCAAGGAGTACCTGTACAATGAGAGAAATGCCCCTATGCCATGTAGGGGTTTATAGGTATCAATTAACACCTTAAATCACAATACCAGTGAATAACTGTAGCTCGGGAGTAGGATGAGGGTGTAGGTTCATTCTCCAAGCTTGTGGGTTGGTTTCTGAATGTTTTGTTACCAGGATAGGTGTCAGATGCGGCTCCATTCAAAATCCAAGAAAAAAACCTTGGACTACATTGTTATAGAGAAAAGGACTTTTACTGAATTTGAAGTGGTAGCATCAGAAGAAATACAGGATCTGAGACAATAGGCCCAAAAATCACATATAGAAAGTTATCCCATGTTTCCACCCCCAATAATTCAAACTGGCCATCTTATCTGAGGTGTGCACCCACATCTTCAGGTGGCGTTTCACATATCTGGTATGTCAAGATGGTTGGCCTTGGCCTAGAGAGATAAGAAGCTACATCTGCGCAGTAAGCAAGTAAACATAATCAAGAAGCATCCCAACTTTTACAATACATCAACTTCAACCTCCAGCACTCTTCCCCCCACGAAGCCCAATTATCCCCCCCCCCCATTTCTATGGCAGCTGGAAAGAACAAGCAGAAGAAGGATCCTTGGAGGGTGACACTAGGTAACATCTTCAGCAGAATTTAGAGGATGTCAGTGTTGGTGTTCTTCTGTTTATAAATACTTCATGTGGTCAGTAGGTTTTGTGATGGTGAGTGCTTGTCAGGTGAGGGACACGTCAGGTCACATTGTGATGGGTCAAGTGTGGGTGTGTCAAGTGAGGGTCTTGTGGTGAGTCTTGTGATGGATCAGAAGTGTGGGTCACCAGTGAGAGTCTTGTGATGGGGAGGTCACATCAAGTGAGGTACATTGGGAGGTGAAGTGCTGGTTGAGGGGGCTACTATGGGATGGTTGAGGGTTAGTCTATCTCTGGTTGGTTGTGCAGTTGTTTTGGATACTGAGAATTCAAAGAAGAATTCTGAGAATTTGGTTCATAGAATGGTTGTAGGTCGATGTGTTTCTTGACACATCTGTTGACACATTGACCTACAACCAGCCTACGATCCCCTCAGAATTAAAGTTCAAAAACCAACACACAAGCTTGGAGAATGAACCTCTACCTCATCTTAAATCACATCTGGCACTTGAAGCAAAATTGTCACAAGTCCAGCTCCCAAAGAAAAGTTATTACATGTCCCTATGCCACTGCTTGTACCCCTGCATTCTGGACCAGTCAAATTTTACAAGTTTTCATCAATGGCAACTCCATGTAGAGTGCATTGTATGAAGCTGTAATGTAATCAGGGCTTGAGTGACTGTGTGTTATGAAGCAAGGTCTGTCCAGACATTTTGACATCTCACACCAGTACAAAAAAGAAAAAAAACCAAGAGCTTGTGCCATAACTGCACAAAACACTAGATGTTTGAACATCTCAGCTCACAGTAAACAACTGTTGATGCTCTACATCAGGGGTCCCCAAACTTGGCAACTTTAAGACTTGTGGACTTCAACTCCCAGAATTCCTCAGCCAGCTATATGGCTGAGGAATTCTGGGAGTTGAAGTCCATACATCTTAAAGTTGCCAAGTTTGGAGATCTCTGCTCTTGTTAAACAGAGAACAGCCATTTTCTAACTCCTTCCATTCTGCCTTTTTTTTACTCCTTGAATTCCCGTCCTCCATCCCCAAAATTGGGAGAAAAATCCAGATGGATACAACTGAGGTCAGTGCCAATATGTGCAGATTGTTGGGGTTTTCCATCCCCTTTCTCTTTCTGACCCATCTGATCTTTCTGATGGGATAGGAGATGAGATAGAAAAAAAGTAAAGGAAGAATAAACATGGGTAGAAAGAAGCTTCAACAGAGCCATTTTAGGACACAGACACTGTCATGCAGGTATAAATCCTTGATGCTAGGTCTGCATGCAATTGGAAAAAAGCCACAATTTAATTCAAAGTAATAGAAAACTTTAGAAAACTCTGCTGACAGATTGCAATGTTTATATATACATATATAAAAAGGGAAAGGAATAACAGGAAATTGAAAAACTCCAGTTCCATTTCAAAACACAGATTATCTGGAATTCCAAAATCAGGCAAAAAAAAATCAAAAAGTATTGGAAGCACACTTAATAGCTAGGCATATACATGCAGTACTAATATAGCTCAGATCATCAGATGAGTTCTTGTTTAGATGCACAAGACGATGAGAGGAGAAGAGAGAAAGAGAGAGAAATCTCATTGATTGCACTTTCCTATCAAATGTCAAAGCCGACCTTTGCTGATCTCCCATCCATTTAGGTTGGCTGCCTCATCTAATGTTGACATGCTCTATCTACCTCTAATGTGTCAACATTTGAGATATGACCTGTTTGGCATTTTGTTCATCTCATCTGAAGAAGACAAATTAAACTGAAGGGCTGGAGAAGACAAGAGTGCAAAATCACCATGCATATTTTGCTCATGTCCTCCTTTGGTTATTATCAAAGCAGCTGATCAGGAAGATATTAAAATGGATTTGCTTTTTGCACTTAAAACCTATTTGTATTGCTTTTTTGTGCCCATAAACTAGTAAGTTATCTTGGTATTCTGTTTTTTCCCCCCCAAGAATCAAGTTTGTGATGTTTTGTCTGTCTATCTCTGTATCTATTTATATTCCCACATGTTTCAAATACAGACTAATTTGTGATGGTTAACAATATCAACCTAACACCATAAATCAAATCCCAAGGTTTACACTAAGCATAGCACATTATATGGTGTCTAAATAACAAGGTTGAGGGTGGCATTAATAAAGCATGATTTTAATGTGTGATAATAATCACAAAATACAGTCAGAGACACGTGAACAATAAGGAAGAGCTTTATTATTAAACTTTTGCAAAAGGGAATTCTGCTCATAGCAGAAGACATTTTCCCCAGGAGGGCTGGGGTTTATATACAGGTTCAAATATACAATCTCTGTCTCTTTCCTGGGTTCACAATCTATCCAAGCTACGTATCTCCCTATGCCACACCCATACCATAGCACCTGTTTCCTTGTCTTTGGAAACTACCCTTGCTCTCATTGCTATGTCTTCCTGTTATGTCCATTGAAGCACAATGCATCATTAACCAGTTCCGTTCAGGTCAGGGTGACCCAGCATCTCTTACATTAATTCTCAAGCCAAAAAAGTACAAACTCCCACTCCAGCCAAAAACATGACATTTTACTTCAAAACACAAGTTACAAAACATAATATGTTTGTTAGATACAGTTATATATTTGTCCAGTAATCATTTTAAAAGGTCTCATATCTGATAAACATGGAATCTCTTCTGTTCTTCATTTTCTCAGATGTAACTTGCAATATATATGTTATTGCCACATATAACATAATGGATCCATTCACTAAAATAGCAGCAACATCTTTGCAAGTTTTTATGAAACCTTTAAAAAAGGCCCATTTGTTTTCATGAATAGAGGAAAGGTGCTGTGTTTGGGCTCACAAAAGGTTAGAAGTTAGAAATTCTTCTAACTTCATCTCTAAAGCAGGCATAACCTTAATACAATTACTGTTATATTGTCCTTTTCAATTAGAAATTCAGAAAAGCTCACAGGAGGGAGATATTCCTTCATTGCATCCTCACAACAACCCAAGTGTGAAATAGGTTGGGTTGAAAGATGGTGACCATATTAAACTCAATCCCATAACTCATCCACGCTAGATAGAAATTGAACTTTAATTTTGTTTGCTATATATATAAAGTCCTTGGCCTATGATTTAAGTGATTACTCAAAGTTACAATGGAACCCCCAAAATAAACACATGACCAAGTTCCAAAGTTCCAACAGCCCCCCAACACCACAATCAGATTACTTAAGGTTATTTTTATTTAATTTATTTATATATTTATTTAATTTCTACACTGCAAAAACATATGGACTACACTTCTCAAACAGGGTAAAGCAATAGATGTAATTTACATTGACTTCTGCAAAGCATTTGACTCAGTGGTACATGACAAACTACAATTAAAATTAAATTTTTACAGCATTTCCAGATCCCTTCACAAGTGGATTACTGCCTTCCTGACAAACAGGCAACAAATAATAAAAATAGGAAATGCCCTATCAAACCCTGCACCAGTTATCAGTGGTGTCCCACAAGGGAGTATTCTAGGACTCACACTACACTCTATATAAATGATCTTTGTGATCACCTTATTAGCAACTGCGTCCTCTTCACTGATGATGTAGAACTATTCAACATCACCATCAATACCACCGTCTTTCAAAAAGACCTTGATTATGTTTCTGAATGGTCCAACAATTGGCAACTCCAAATATCTACCAACAAATGCTCTGTCCTACACATTGGTAAAAAATATCTATATACCAAATACAATTTAGGAGGATATGACCTTGTTGATGACCCTCACTTTGTGAAGGACCTTGGAGTTCTCATATCAAATGATGTAAGTGCCAAAGCTCACTGCAACAGTATTGCCAAAAAGGCTTTAAGAGTTGTAAATTTAATTTTACAAAGCTTCTCCTCTGGTAATACTGTTTTGCTAACTAGGGCATTCAAAACCATGCTAGATCAATACTTGGATTCAGTTTTGTTGTCTGGAATCCGCACTGTATATCTGACATAAATACAATTGAGTGAGTCCAGAAGTATTTTACCAGAAGAATACTACATTCCTCTGTTCACAACAGAATGCCCTACAGCACCAGACTTGAGATTCTTGGCTTAGATAACCTTGAACTACGCCAACTAAGATTAGATTTAAGCATAGTACATAAAATCATATGTTACAACATCTTACCAGTTAATGAATATTTCAGCTTTAACAACAACAACATTCGAGCACACAACAGATATAAACTAATTGTAAACCACTCCAAGCTCGATTGCAGGAAATACAACTTCAGCAACAGAGTGGTCAATGTCTGGAACTCACTACCTGATTCTGTTGTCACCTGCTCAAACCCCCACTCCTTTACCCTCAAACTAACCTCTATTAACCTCACCCCATTCCTAAGAGGTCTGTAAGAGGCATGCATAAGTGCACAATCGTGCCTACCGTCCCTGTCCTATTGTCCCCAGTTATTAGTTCCTATTTCTTATTTTTCATCCTGTTTGTTAATTTTTTCCTCCTTTTGTTTTTATGGCTGTATTTTGGTTAAGGATCCCTATAAAGTGGACAATTCTATTTTGTAAGTATTATGCTACCAACTTCCCATTTGTTTAAGATCCCAACCCAGAAAGACAATTCTTTATTCCTTCCTTACCCATCTCAAGGATTCTGAACTCGCATTCTGAAAACCAGCTCTGGGCCAAAGCCTGGTACATCTTAGTTCAGATTAAGCCTTGAGCTGGGAAAATGATTCATCTGTTTTGAATCCCTGCAGCTATTGCTGTCAATGCAAATACTATCTCCAGAAATACAGCTTATGTGTGGCATCAGGCTGTAAAAATAAACATAGAGATTTATCCCCTGAAAGTAGAAAAACAACTGAGGGCTTTTCATGGTTACTTCAATAGAACAGATGGACATGGAGAAAAGCAACTGATTAAAATCAAAGAATTGACTTAAAGTTCTCATACTCCAAGCCCTATTTCCTGGGAATCAAGGTACGTAATATTATCCTTGCTTCGGGCTTTGGGGATAACATTTTGCCCCCAAGACAGGAGAGTCACTGCTATATATTACTTATTGGCGTATAGGCAAATGTTTCTGGTCCTGTCAATAGGACATTACTCTTTTATAAAAATTAAAAATGACACAGCAAATCAGTGAGAGAAAGAAAAAAAAAGGAGAGGGAGAAAGAGAGAAAAAAGGAAGGCAACCAATTAGGGAAAAATATGGCTTGATGCCTCGAAAACCTTAGTAAGGTATAAGAAGAAAATAGTTAATTAGGACTCTTAGATTATGCACTCCTAGTTCCTGTATTCAGCCAGAATTTTTGAGAGCTTGAAGGAAATAAAAAGCATAAGGCTGCTGTTCAGGCTGTAGATACTTGTTCTTTTTTGTACTGATAATGATGCATTTAATAATTTGTTCCCTCTTCAAAAAGAAGAGTTAAGTAATTAAGAAATCTAAGAAAAAATCAGAAGGAAGAAGCATAAGGAGATTCTTAACTTTGCAAATGTAGCTGGGAATTTTAAGAAATGGTCTAATACAATGTTTCCAAACCTTGGCAACTTTAACATGTGTGATCTTTGAATCCCGGAATTCCCCAGCCAGCTATGGAGAAAAGCAAAACTTTATATATAGGCAGGAAAAATCAAAGGTATATTTACAGATTAGGTGGGACCTGGCTCAAAAACAGTAACTGTGAGAGGGACCTTGGAGTCCTAGTGGATGGTCATTTGAATATGAGCCTGCAGTGTGCAGCAGCAGCAACCAAAAAAGCTAATACAATCCTGCGTTGTATAAACAGTGGCATAGAATCAAGATCTCGCAAAGTATTAGTGCTGCTTTACAAAACCCTAGTAAGACCACACCACAACCAATATTGGTCACCATACAATAAATAAGATGTTGAGACTTTGGAAAAAGTTCAGTGAAGAGCAACTAAGATGATCAAAGACCTGGAGACTAAACCTTACAAAGAACGGCTGAAGGTTTTGGGTCTGGCTAATCTAAAGAAAAGAAGGATTAGGGGTGGCATGAAAGCAATATTTCAGTATTTGAAAGGCTGCTACAAAGAAATTATTATCCAAAGCACCTGAGGGCAGAACAAGAAATAATGGTTGGAAACTAATCGAAGAGAGAAGCAACCTGGAATTAAGGAGAAATTTCCTTAATTTTCCATAAATGTGAGAACAATTAAGGAGTGTAATTGTTTGCCTTCAGAAATCATGAGCACTCCATCACGGGAAGTTTTTAAGAAGAGACTGGTATAGTTCTCTTGCTTGAAGAAGGGTTGGATTAGAAGACCTTCTATTCTATTCTATTCTATTCTATTCTATTCTATTCTATTCTATTCTATTCTATTCTATTCTATTCTATTCTATTCTATTCTATTCTAAAGCCCTTCATGGTTTGGAACCAAATTACTTATAGAATTATCTCTCTCCAATTGTTTCTACCCATTTTTTCTGATCTGGCAGGAAGGGCATGCATTATAGAAATGATCACCTAGTACATTTTATTATGTTGGGTAGGCTGTGCTGTCTACAGGTGGCATTCAGCCTTGAATCATTATTCTTAGGATCAAACGACCAATTTCTTTTCCTTTCAAGTTTATGAGAACCTCACATGCAATTTTTCTTCCTACAATCCACGTCTTGAGAAGCTGTCTTCTGCTCTAACTGTTTCAGCAAAAGTTGATTGCTGCCTTTGTCCAAATGTCCACCTATTTGACATCTATTGTTCTCAACCATTATCTCTCCCTGAACTTGGTCTGGCACCATCTTCTGTGGAGAACCTCAAAAGGGTGAGCCTTTTAAAGCCCAGCTGAGCTGTCATTTTGTTTACCATTCTTGTCACAAGAAATGGGAAGAAGTAATGGGGGTTACAGCTCAGCTAATATAAGCAGTGAACCTTCTGCTAGCTGCCAGCTGAGATTTTTAAATAAATGTCAACATTCATTTGAAAAGTTTAAATACATATTGTTATGAACTAATAAATGCTTAAATAAAGTTTATCAAACCTTTAGAAATATCAGGGTTCTAATCCTGCACTTCTGATTGGCCAATAATAGCGAGATCGGATTGGACCGTTCAGGAGAATCTGATTGGCTATTAATGAGCCACTCTCATTGGTTAAAGGGGTTAACACTCCACGTTTCTCATTGGTTACTAGATCAGCAGCTGGCCTATAAAAAGGCTGCTGCTGCCCTAGGTTTTTGCTCTGTTCAGAATGATTAATAAAGAGTTGAAGTTCACTGTTCACCATCTCGTCTCCGTTCCTTGCACCCATGCGCAGAACTTAACACTGGTGATGAGGATGGGATGCGGATACGTCAGAGCTGACTGAACACTACAGAGCACCAAACAGAGCACGTGGCTGAAGGCACATAGACAGCGGAAACCATGTCAGGCGGCGCCATACCACTTGCTCCATTTGACCCGGCACAAGAAGACTGGTACTCATACATGGACCGGTTCCAGATGTTTCTGGAGACCAACAACTTGAAGGATGCCACTACAGGGAAAAAGCGAGCGGTATTCCTGACCCACTGCAGACCTTCCGTTTTTAAGATGGCTAAGGCACTGGCAAAACCAGCTGAGGTGAAATCCATGGACTGGGACGTCCTCGAGCCCCTCCTATGGGCCCACTATGCACCGACCGTACCAACGCTTGTCCGAAGACATGAATTTTACCAGAGAGACCAGCGGAAAGGAGAAAGCATTGCAGATTTCATCGTGGATCTCCGGAATTTGGGAGGCCTCTGCGGGTTCGCCGAGAAGCTCTAAGAGACCGAATAGTTCTGGGACTAGATGCACCGCACGTGCAAAGTAAGCTGATGGTGAAAGGCGACATCAGCCTTGCAGATACCATCGCTGACGCTACTGTAGAAGAAGCAACCAGGAAGTCGGCTGTCCGAATGCGCCGTACCAACGCACCGCTCCGCCAACTCGCCAGCGAAACCTCACCTTGCTTAGAGGGACATACAACGGCAACCCACCATGAGGACCTCGAATCATCATCAGAACATGATGAAGAAGAGGTCAACCACCTTCAGTCTGAATGAGACCAATGCCACCAGCGTAATCAGAGACTGCAGCATCAATGCGCAGGTTGTGGGGCAAACCACCTGCGATCAGACTGCAAATTCCTCGACGCGCTCTGCCATGTTTGTGGAAAGAGAGGCCACATCGGAAAGGTCTGCAGAAGCAAGCATGGATCCAGCCCATTTCAGAGGCCAACCAACTACCGCCAAACCACAGGAAATCGTCCTGTGAGTCGGGAACATTTGAACCACAAATGGAACAACCACTCCTACAGAAATAAACCACTGGCCAATTCAACGAAACGAGAAGAGGCACACCAAACCATTACAATTGGTCACGCCTCATCATTAGATGCAAAGAAGATCCGAGTGAAGGTCACCATCGAAAACCAGCCCTTTGTGATGGAAGTCGATTCAGGATCATCCCTCTCAATGGTTTCCTGGAAGACCCTTAAACAATTAATCCCTGCCGTCCAGCAGCAAGACCTCAGAACCCAAAGAATTATACTCAAGGATTATCAGGGAAACCGAATTCCGGTCGTTGAATCCAGCCTAGTCCAGGTCTCATTCAAAGATCGTACTGCATCTTTACCATTGACCATCGTTGACCGTGATCAGCCTAGCTTGTTAGGCCTTCAATGGTTCGCTCCACTCGGGATCGAGGTAGCCGGAATTCACCAAACCAGTAGCGATGACTGGGAGGAGGACCTCATCCAGGAATTCCAGGACGTCTTTACAGACAAACTAGGCGAGTACAAGGGGACCCCGATATCATTTTACCTTAACCCTGAAGTAGCCCCCATCCGCCTTAAGCCTCGTCGGGTACCTTTTGCCCTTAAGCCAAAAATTGATGAGCAGCTTGATAAATTAATAGCCCAGGGTGTTTTAGAACCAACAGACCACGCTTGTTGGGAAACCCCAATCGTAACACCTATTAAACCGGATGGATCGTTAAGAATTTGTGGGGACTACCGTGCCATCCTGAATCACGCCCTTCAACAGAACGCTTACCCGGTGCTGGTGGTACAACACCTCCTCCATTCCCTGGGGGGCGGAAAAGTCTTCGCTAAATTGGACTTAGCACAGGCTTACCAACAGCTCCCTGTAGATAAAAAAAACAGCAGAGGCACAAATGATCGTTACGCACCAAGGTGCGTTTAAGTGCAACTGACTCCAATTCGGAGTTAGCGTAGCCCCAGGGATTTTTCAAAGTTTGATAGAGAGACTCTTGCAGGGGATCAAAGGGGTAGCACCATACTTTGATGACGTTTTAATTGCTGCCCCGAATAGAGAAATACTAAAAGAGCGTGTTAAATTGGTTCTCCAGAAATTTAAAGACTCTGGCCTTAAGGTTAAAAAAAATAAATGTCAATTATGTACAGATAAAGTTGAGTTCCTCGGGTACCTAATCGATAAACAAGGCATTCACCCCACCAACAGCAAACTAAAAGCAATCAAGAACGCCCCAAGACCCAGAAATAAGACTGATCTCCAAGCATTTCTCATTAATTTTTACAACATCTTCCTGCCCCACAAAGTGACCGTAGCTGAGCCCCTACATAGACTTCTCGACAGAAAAGCAACCTGAGTTTGGGGGCACCGAGAGGAACAGGCGTTCTGACAAGTGAAAAACTTATTAACCTCAGATGCTGTTTTAATGCAGTATAACGAGACTTTGCCTTTAACAATCACATGTGACGCGTCACCATTTGGAGTAGGAGCCATTTTGAGCCATGTGTTACCAAACGGTAGTGAGGCCCCTATTGCTTATTTTTCAAGGACCCTATCAAAGGCTGAATGTAATTATTGTCAAATCGATAAAGAGGCTCTTGCTGTTGTACCTGCTGTGAAACGGTTTCATGAATATGTATATGGACGAGTTTTTACTATTGTTACCGACCACAAACCTTTGCTGGGGATTATAGCGGGAGACAAGCCAATCCCCTATATATTATCACCTAGAATGACTCGCTGGTTGGAGTTTTTGGCTGCGTACAATTATAGACTGCAACACCGCCTGGGGAAAGCCATTCCCCATGCTGACACACTGAGCCGTGCACCACTTCTGGAAACCGTCGACGACCCAGCTCCAACCCTTACGACACTCCAGATTGAAATGCTACAGTCACTGCCACTAACAGCTAGATATATTGCGATCGAAACAAAGTGCGATCCTATCTTAGCGCGAGTTCTTAGCTGGGTCGAATGGGGATGGCCAGTAGAACAAACCCCTGATGACTTCACCCCTTCAAGAACCAGCAAACAGAACTTTTTTCGCAAAAGGCTGCATCCTATGGGGGGATAGAGTCGTCATCCCAGAGCGGTTACAACGAGCAGTATGAAAAACACTGCATGAGAATCACCCCGGCATCGTGCGTATGAAAGCGCTCGCACGAAGATATGCATGGTGGCTGGGCATCGACAAACAGATCGAAGCCTGGGTAAAGACTTGTTTAAAGTGCCAAGAAGTTAGCAGTGCCCCACCTAAAGCAACTCCAACAGAATGGGAAACACCCCAGGGACCGTGGTCCCGCATCCACATTGACTTTGCGGGACCTACTAAGGGACATACGTTCCTATTAACAGTGGATGCCTATTCCAACTGGTTCGAGATCCACGAAATGAAGAGTACTACAACCGAGTCCATCATCCGGAAGTTGAACAGGCTATTCACGACGCATGGACTGCCAGACGTTCTGGTCTCCGACAACGGACCCCAGTTTACCGCTCTACCCTTTGAACAATACTTAGCGGACTGGGGTATTCGCCATGCGCTAACTTTGCCAGTGCACCCTGCAGCAAATGGAAGAGCCGAGCGCATGGTACAATTTGTTAAAAAAACCCTCCACAAAATGGACTATGGCGACATTGAAGATAAAATAAACAGAATACTCCTTCTCCAATACATCACTCCACACAGCGTCACCACAAGACTCCAGCTGAACTATTAATGGGACGCAAACTCCGTTCCCACCTCGACCAGCTTCACCCGTCTTACGAGCCAGAGAAACCCTGTGGATCTAGTGGAAAATGCTGCAAGTTCAAGATAGATGACTTAGTTTTCGCCAGAAACCTTTCCAGTGAACCGTTGTGGGTCGAGGCAACTGTAATTCAAGCCACTGGACCCAGGTCGTACCGGGTAAAAACCTGCGACGGAAAAATATGGAAACGCCATATTGATCAGCTTCGCTCAAGGCTACAACCTAGTTTCCACGACTCCGGTAACTCCCAAACTGAGTGGGGAGGGGATGTCGAAGAAGCCAAATTCGAGATGGTGGAAAGCAGGAGTGAAAGAAGTCAGCAATTGGGCGTAATGAATGAAGAAGAATCAGGGAGGGGAGTGTCCTCGCCACAGAGGAACACCTCAACAGAAGCAAGCCCGCAAAGATCAGAGGACAACGAGAACATTAGCGGCACCAAGTCATTCAATGAGAAACCACTGGCACCCGACTTGCCCAAAAACGCTGCGCTGAAACCGGGTTACAGACAGGAACCGGCGGGACAGCGTAAATCCAATAGACAGTCAAAACAACCTTCATACCTCAGAGATTACGTCACTGCANTGAAGAAGAATCAGGGAGGGGAGTGTCCTCGCCACAGAGGAACACCTCAACAGAAGCAAGCCCGCAAAGATCAGAGGACAACGAGAACATTAGCGGCACCAAGTCATTCAATGAGAAACCACTGGCACCCGACTTGCCCAAAAACGCTGCGCTGAAACCGGGTTACAGACAGGAACCGGCGGGACAGCGTAAATCCAATAGACAGTCAAAACAACCTTCATACCTCAGAGATTACGTCACTGCACCCTTAAACGGAACCCGGGGGGAAGGGGTGTTATGAACTAATAAACGCTTAAATAAAGTTTATCAAACCTTTAGAAATAGCAGGGTTCTAATCCTGCACTTCTGATTGGCCAATAATAGCGAGATCGGATTGGTCCGTTCAGGAGAATCTGATTGGCTGTTAACGAGCCACTCTCATTGGTTCAAGGGGTTAACACTCCACATTTCTCATTAGTTACTAGATCAGCAGCTGGCCTATAAAAAGGCTGCTGCTGCCCTAGGTTTTTGCTCTGTTCAGAATGATTAATAAAGAGTTGAAGTTCACTGTTCACCGTCTCGTCCCCGTTTCTTGCACCCATGCGCAGAACTTAACACATATTTTGCACGCTCTCTCTTTTTTGAAAAATAAAACAACCCTTCTTAACCCCATTTGGTGATATAAGGTTTTTTAATTAACTTTTTGAACTACTAACAGGAACTGCTAGGTTCTGTAGAGGAATCCAAAGCAGTGCAAGCTGAATGCCAAATAAACATTAATTGGCTATAAGTGGACATTGGCTTAGTTGGCAAAAGAAATACCACTTTACCATTTTGTTCATCAGTTTGATGGCACAAGGCAAATATATACAAAGGCATAAACATAGATTTAGACATAGAAATGATGAAGAAGATAATAAATTATGATGATAATCGATGATAATCAATGATGATGATGATGTCCATACAGTCATGACTGACTATTGGCAATTCTATGGGTCACGTTTCTCCACATCTTCTGAACTTGCATTGTTCCCCCCAGTCACTTTTAAAGAAATAAGGAGGTCTTGGGAAGACCAACATTCACATTCATTTTATACAGATATGGCTCTCTCCATGATCTGGGATTTCATTTTATCACAATCCTGGATCCCCTGGAGAACTCCATTTTGTAAAGGTGTTCTCTAGCTAGGGATGGGCTGCTGGGGGTTCTCAGGAGTTCGGAGAGCCCCTAGCTAAGATTCTGTGCAGTTCGGAGAACCCCCAATCCCACTCCTGGCTGGCCCTGCTCACCCCATCCCTCCCAGGACTCCCCATGTGGCCCATTTTGGATATAGGTAAGTGCAGGATGCACACAGAGGCTCGGGGAGGGCAAAAAACAGGCCTCCAGGAAGTTCAGGAAGGGGAAATGGGCCCATTTCTGGCTTCCCAGAGCCTCCGGAGCCCAGGAAGTCTGTTTTGCCCTCTCAGAGGCTCAAGGAAAGCCTCCGGAGTCCAGGGAGGGCAAAAATGTCCCCCCACCATGGTGCAGGAGGCCAACTAGGCCACGCCCACCATGGCCACGTCTGCCAGCAACTGGGCAGAGATCCCTTTGCTAATATTTTTGAAGCCCACCCCTGTCTCCAGCAGTTCTTCAAAACTCCCTGCTGCATTTGCCAGCCTGGAAATTAGTTGAGTTTTTTTATCTCCATTTCACTTTGGAGAAGGTGAAATTCCCCAACAATTTCTCAAAAGCAAGAATTCTCTTCAGAAGTAACCCTAGCATCACCACTGAAGAAAGAAAAAAGAGAGAATTTAAGAAGCATTTCTTGGGATTTAATAGTAGCATGGCAAGTTAATATAATGGAAGAAGTGGTTGTTCAAAGCAAGTCAAGACATTGAGGTGCACCCCTTGGTGAACTCAGCGCTGAAGTAGTCCAAGTACACCATATTCCACTAACTGGATTTTTTTTTTTTTTTTAAAAGAAAGTCTCTCATCTTTCAAAGAAATTCCCAAAGCAAAGTCTCTTCCATTATTTTATAAAGGTAGAAAAACTGCAGCACAAATATTTACAATTAGAGAATACATTTGGAATGTCCTTTTCAGGCTTTTTAAGCAAGTTAGTTCTGTGGGGAAAAAACCAAAAGTGCACTTCAGTCTGTTGCATTAATTAAGGATCCTTTCAGATGTCACATTTGCGTGTGAAAGAGTATATGTGTGAATACATGTAAAAAAAGTGTTTTCTGTGTATAATTAATTTCAGTATCAGCTGCAAGCTTTCTGTGCCATTGTCCCTACCATTTGGAATATTTTACACACACACACACACACACACCAAAAAAGGTGAGGCGGGTTCCCAATTTCCTTTAGAAAATATCTAAAGGCTTGGCTCTGCGATTTTGTCTGGGACTCATAATGGGGTACATAGCTGTGGAGTTGATTAATGCCCTAAAAGCTGTCCCCTCAGCTTTTAATTAACCTTTAATGTCATATTTTAACTATTCATGCTCTGTTAAATTTTTTATATTCAGTTTTTATTAAAAAAAAAACATTTTATTTGTATATTCTCCAGGAGCCTTCTATAATGGTAATGGGCAGTTTCTAAATATGATGATAGATAGATAGATAGATAGATAGATAGATAGATAGATAGATAGATATGGATAGATGATGGATGGATGGATGGAAGGATGGAGAGAGAGAGAGAGAGAGAGATGCATACATACATACCATACATAGATATCATAGATAGATAGATAGATAGATAGATAGATAGATAGATAGATAGATAGATAGATAGATAGATAGATAGATAGATAGATAGATAGATGGATGGATGGATGGATGGATAGATGGATGGATGGATGGATGGATGGATGGATGGATGGATGGATGGTTAGGTTGGTAGATAGGTACATGATAGCTAGATAGTTGTTTTATGTTCTCCCTCAATAAGTAGTGAAATAGTTAAATGTTGCTTAATTCATTCTTTTCCTAAAGTGAAATCTTTTTTCAAAAGCAAACAAAATAAAATGAGTGAGAGAGAAAAAATTGTAAATAGTGATACTTTGAAAAGAATCTCTGAACCTTGCAGCAGCTAATCACATTTTAATTTTGACGTATGGCTCATCCAGTGACAGAAGAGATGAAGAAAATATGTTCTTTTTTTATCATGAAGAAATCAGATTAGTTAAATGAAACTGCAGATATTCTTTCAATGCCCTTTTTCTTCTTCATCAGTCTGGTGTACTTGCAACATTCTAAGCTGACCTATTTTTCTTTGGTAAGTAGACTCTATCAACATTGCTGAGTGCATGAAAATCAAAATTCATTGTCATAATTTTTCTGATCTTCCTATCTACAGCTTTCAGTTCTGCTTGAGTCCATTCCATATTCAAGCTGGGTATCTAATCCTAGGTATCTAATCCTGGAATTCCTCAGGTTAATTGGACGGTATTTCCTCCACTGACTTTGGACTTGAAGATCTTCTTCACTGTCATGATGTAATCACTTCTAACTTTCTTCTTGACTTCATTGTGTTTGATGCCTGATGTTGTCAGCTTGAAGGATGCCCAGGTATTTGTAGGGAGGGATTTGGACATCTCAAACATAGCCACTGGCTCACTGGCTATGGATGCAATTAGAATGGAGAAATAAGCTGACTTTGCCATTCTTATTGCCACAATTTTTATAAGTTTTAATAAAAATTCTCTATTGTGCTTGATTGGATTTGCTGTTTGTCTTCCTTCTTCAGAACTCTAGGTGTCTCTGGTGTTGTTTTATTTCCCAGAGCTGTTCGACAATCCAGGCTGTGCTACAGAATCCACAAGCATAGAATCCACATGATCCAATCCAAGACTCTCTTTGTATATACATTCAAAGCCATGACCTCAGTTGACCCATGCAGTGGAGATTGTTGCAATTCCAAGTTCTCCCTGAAACCCTACATCCTATCAGGTGCCTGGGATGGATTAATCAAGTAGACCCTTCCTTCCTGGATCAAGAGGTTGGTCACAGAGAACTAAAAACTCAAGAGGGAATTATTTGTCTATGGCAAAGGATTGAGGGTTACATCCCCCAATTCCAGATTGCACAGCCATGGCCTCAAGATAAAACCCAGATCTAAGGTGTAACCACCACTGTGGGTTTGATATCCAATAAGTTGGATCAGGTTCATTGCTTTTCTACTGGTCAAGAATTGGTATCCTCCAACCCAAGTTCCAGAGAAGGCAGGTTGAAGTCCCCCAGACCAATGAATCTAGGGCACTCCACTGCCAACTTGATTCTTTATACGATGTGCACTATTCTCAAATTTGCGGTCCATATCAGCAACAGGCTCATAATGGCCTGGATAATGAACCTTTTCAGAGCTAAAATATTGAATTATCTCCTTTCCATAGATTCTGTCTAATTCAAAAATCCCTAGGGCCCTATTCCATGTTTATTAGGAACAGAAACATGCCTAATTTCATTAGAGGCTCAAGTGTATCTCCACTTTTTGAGATACAGCCTTGACCACTGAGATTACCTCATGGAATAAATGAACAAACTAATGCTTCTTTAAAAGCCCTTTAGTTTTTTTGACTTTGCAACATAACTTTACTCTGTCCAGGTTCAACTAGTCTGATTTAGGATGCTGGATTTTTCAGGTAATATTTTGTGATGATTGGCTCTGACAACTTTGTTCAGAAATAAAACAGAGGATTATTGAGTTAAGAGGGACTTAAGCTACATTCTAAACAACTACAATTTAGGCACTCAAGAAACTATTCACTTCATGCAGATATTTCATTAATTGTTTGTACCCAGCACACATAAGGCTTTTTACATTAGCCAAACTTGACATTTTACCTTCACTTTTCCTGGAAGGGAGATTTCATAGACGCCTATAGACAATGTTTTTTGCCTATGTCCTTTGGAAAAAATCAAATCAATACCCTTCTGCTCTGTCCCTTTTACTCAATCTGGCATGAAGATTTAATTACATTTTTTTTAAACTTACAGGCACAGCAAAAGAGAAGCTGATCTTATTCTGCTCTTGTGAGCAAACACTGTAGAGATCACCTCCAGGAGTTAAAGCTAAATTCTGTATAATTGCTGTCACTATTCACTGCAAGATACTAACCTATTTTAAAATTTAGGGATGCTCCAGGCAGAATTTTAAATGACCACTTCACGTTCAGGCACTGTTAAAGAATATCCAACAACGGCAAATAAATTTACATTCATAAATTACAGGTAGTCCTTGCATTATAACTGGTTGCTTAGCAACCCTTTGAAGTTACAGCGAACCTTCCTGGGTTTACTTAACAACCTGGTTCCAAGATTCCAATGGCTACCCCTCCAGTGATCACATGACCACATATCAGATATTTGGCAACCGGCCCATTTGATAGCCATTTGCAGCTTCCAGTGGTCACGTGACCATTTTTTATAACAGTTTTGCTGAAAACTTCATTTAGTTCTGGTTTTTGGCAAAATTGGTCCATCCCGAACAATAGGTTTCCTTTACAAATACAGTGGTTGTTTTACAACCATGGCATTTGCTTAACGACTGCAATAAATAAGGCTGTAAAATTGAGTCATTTTATGGCTATCATGATGTAACCATAATAGACAGGATCCATTGCATTCATAAGTTGAAGACTATAATGTTTATCTTCCAAGAACTATCATATAAGTGACTTAATATTCAGTAGTTATGATATTAAAATTTACATATTTTATTATTGTTGTATTTTAATAATTGGAAGTTTATCTAATAGTTTTAGAAACTCAGTAAATTAGTTGGTATCCTTTTGATTTCTTTAATATCCTATATTAATTGTTTGTGATGTTTTGGATTTTTTTTCTTAGTAGATATACAATTGTACTCACCCGTGGTCATTGATCATAATCAAAGTCTGTTGTGAATCAATAAAATGCTTAATAAAGATTATTAAGGGCTTGAAGTAAAGTGCAGGGTTCTGGCCCTGCACTTCTGATTGGCCGATAATAGCGACATCAGATTGGTCCATTCAGGGGAATCTGATTGGCTATTAACGAGCCTCTCCCATTGGTTAATGGAGCTAGTGCTCCCTGTGTTCATTGGTTAAATAAGTTAAGAGTTGCCTATATAAAGGGGCCCATCGTGGCCATTTAACTGAGCTTTTTCACATGTAAATAAAGAGTTTGAAGTTCACTGTTTCACCGGCTCGTCTCCATCCTTGCACCCATGCTCAGAACATAACACTGGCGACGAAGGTAGGATGTGGAGACATCAGAGCTCACTGAACAACGAAGAACCATAACTGAGCACGTGGCTGAACGCACCAACGGCANGGTTAATGGAGCTAGTGCTCCCTGTGTTCATTGGTTAAATAAGTTAAGAGTTGCCTATATAAAGGGGCCCATCGTGGCCATTTAACTGAGCTTTTTCACATGTAAATAAAGAGTTTGAAGTTCACTGTTTCACCGGCTCGTCTCCATCCTTGCACCCATGCTCAGAACATAACACTGGCGACGAAGGTAGGATGTGGAGACATCAGAGCTCACTGAACAACGAAGAACCATAACTGAGCACGTGGCTGAACGCACCAACGGCAGAACCATGTCCGGCAGCATCATACCACCCGCTCCATTCGACCTGGCACAAGAAGACTGGGACTCATATATGGATCGTTTCCAGATGTTTCTGGAAACCAACAATTTAAAGGATGCCACTACCAGAAAGAAATGAGTGGTATTCCTAACTCATTGTGGGCCAACCATATTCAAGATGGCCAAGGCACTCGCAAAACCGGTAGGACGTCCTTGAACCACTGCTAAGGGCTCACTACGCACCGACCGTGCCAACGCTCGTGAGAAGGCATGAATTTTATCAGAGAAGTCAGCGGAAGGGCGAAAGCGTTGCTGATTTCATCACGGATCTCCGGAATCTGGGAGGCCTATGCGAGTTTACCGATTTAGAAGAAGCCCTAAGAGACCGAATCGTTTTGGGATTAGATGCACCAGGCACTTAGAGTAAATTAATTGCAAAGGGCGACATTACCCTTAAAGATGTCATAGCTGAAGCTACTGCAGCAGAAGCAACCAGGAAGTCGGCTGCCCAAATGCGCCGCACACACGCACCGGTTCGCCAACGAGCCAGCGACATTTTACCTCAGTCAAAGGGACAGCTAGAAACAGCCCACCACGAGGACCTTGACTCATTGTCAGACAGCGACGAGGAAGACGTCCATCGACTTCGGTCCGAACGAGACCAACGCCAGAAATAGCAGTGTGCCAGGTGTGGAGCACACCACCCCCGGTCTGAATGCAAATTCCCTGACACGCTCTGCCATGTGTGCAGGAAAAGAGGCCACATAGGTCGGGTCTGTAGAAGCAAGCCAGGACCCAGCCAGCCCTCAAGGGGGTCTAACTACCACCAACTGACGGGAAGTCGTCCTGTGAAGCAAGAACCCATGAACCACCAATGGAACACCAATCCGACAGAAACAAAACCCTAAACCACCCAATGAAGCGAGAAGAGGCTCACCAAACGATCACGATCGGTCACGCCTCATCTCTGGACGCCAAAAAGATCTGAGTGAAAGTGGCCATCGAAAACCAGCCCTGCCTGATGGTAGTTGATTCAAGATCGTCCCTCTCGATGGTTTCCTGGAAGACCCTCAAGCAGCTCATCCCCACTATCCATTGGCAAGACCTCCAGTTCCAAAGGCTCATACTTAAGGACTATCAAGGGAATCGAATTCCGGTTGTTGGATCCAGCCGAGTACGGGTATCGTTTAAGAACCGTACAGCATTTCTACCCCTGACTGTAATCGACAAGGATCGGCCTAGTTTGTTAGGCCTCCAATGGTTCGCTCCACTTGGAATTGAAGTAGCCGGCATTCACCGAATCTACAGCAGCGATTGGGAAGAAGACCTCGTCCACGAATTCCAGGACGTTTTCACGGAAAAATTAGGCAAGTACAAGGGGACCCTGATATCATTTAACCTCAATCCCGAAATAGCTCAATCCCGAAATACGCACAGAGGCGCGCTTAAACATAACCGACTGCAGTTCGGAGTGAGCGTAGCCCTGGGAATCTTTCAAAGCTTAATGNGCCTGAGGTTGGTTCTCCAGAGATTTAAAGACTCCGGTCTCAAAGTTAAAAAGAACAAGTGTTATTTATGTACGGATCGCGTAGAATTTCTGGGATATTTAATTGATAGTCAAGGCATTCATCCCACCGATAACAAACTCAGAGCGATCAAGAACACCCCAAAACCCCGGAACAAGGCCGACTTCCAGGCTTTTCTGGGCCTTATCAATTTTTATAATGTTTTTCTGCCTCACAAAGCAACCGTAGCTG